>OMLM01020054.1:16434-29830 GCA_900302695.1 Helostoma temminkii | reverse complement strand
TCCTTCTCTCTAACCATCCTACCACCTGTTTTCTGGATCCCATCCCCTCCACTCTCCTTCAAGCAGCGGCACCCACACTAATCCCAGCCATTACACAACTCATTCATACATCTGTCACAACAGGCACTTTGCCCTCCTTATTTATACAGGCCCAGATTACTCCACTGCTCAAAATGCCTTCTCTCAACCCCTCCCTTGCTGAGAATTACAGACATGTCTCTCTGGTTCCTTTTCTGGCCAAGATCCTTGAGCAGTCTTTCATCAACTCTCTGATTTTCTTTCTCAGAACAACCTCCTTGATGTCAACCAATCTGGCTTCAAGAGTGGTCACTCTACAGAGAAGCACTCCTGATGGTCGTGGAATCCCTGCAGGCTGCAAAAGCTGGGGCCCAGTCTTCTGTGGTAATCCTACAGTACTTGATCTATCTACAATGTTTGACACAGTGAACTACCAGATCCTGCTGTCTGCACTCCCTGACTTGGGCATCTCTGGAACGGCTCTGCTGCTGCTACTGGCAGGTGCACTTTTGTAACTCCCACAGCCTCTCTACAAGTGTACCACAGGGCTCAGTTCTCGGCCCTTTCCTTTTTTCAATCTATACTACATCTCTGTGTTTTATCATCCACTCACATGGCTTTTCCTATCATTGTTATCCTGACAACAGACAGCTCTTCCTGTCCTTTCCACCGGCTGACTCAATTCCCTGTGCAATATCTCAAAGTTTAAAAATTTTATTTTATTTTGGCTATCTTTTTTTCCTCCTTGGATCTATGTTAAGCTGCTGTGGCATGTGAATTTCCCAAGTGTAGGAACAGTAAAGTTTTATCTTATCATAAATTGGAATTCCAGACTTACAGGTATGCCTTGAGCCCCAGTTGGTCCTGGTAATCCTACATCTCCCTTTTCACCCTGTAGTAATAAGAAAACATCCAAAGTGTACGTTATTTATACAGAGTGTATGATATTGTGCATAACGTGGTATTTGTCATAATAAAAAACAACATTTTTATCTTTATAACATAACCTAAATTGATCTTGTTGATCTCAGTAGTCTAGCCCCCTGCCCATGATGCATTTGGTTGTAACTACATGGATACAGGTAGTTAACAGAGGCTATAACTGAGGCTGATTAAAACACACTGTAACTTGTTGCTGGCCCATCCAACATGCCTGCCTGTTGCTTGTTGTTGTTATTGGTTTTGTGATCTGCTATTCTTTTCTCTCTGTCTCTCTTTCTTTCCTCTCCCCAACCGGCCGGGTTGGGTTTTCCTTATTATTTAGTTGTATTGTAAGGTCTTAAACCTTACATTGTAAAGTGCCTTGAAATGACTTATGTTGTGATTTGGTGCTATATAAATAAACTTAAATTGAATTGAATTGAAATGGGAATACGGATGGGATTGTGCTGGTGATTGTGGCTGTGGCCATGTCTGTGCATCAGTTGTTATGACTCTGATTGTACACATTAGTTCATCATCAACACCTATGAATCACTTAGTAGATCTTAGCAGAGTGGCAGCGCACCTGCACCAGAATGTGTTTATCGTGGGGATGCAAGAGCTTACAGATGAGGGTGAACCCACTCGCTCTGTGGCCACAGCCAGCTGCAGTCAACTGCATGACACAGGTTACTCTGAACAGAGGGCAGCCTTATACATACAGCTTTGATCAGATGGAATGATGAAATTTAATTCACTGATCCATATACAGTACAAAGTAACGTCTGCTCTAGGTTGCTGTAGCCCCTTTCATTTTACTTTGGTTTTTTTTATTGTGTTTAACTAGACCCTAGTCTTACTACAACACTAACATTATCCATTAATTTCTTCCCACTCCAGAGCTGCAGGTTGTAAATTTTATAACATGGCACAAAAGAACTGGTTCAAAATTCAGCACGGGCTCTGAACCCGCCCTGGAACAAGGTAGGGAAAAGGGAAAGGGGTAACAGACACTCACTCTCTCTCCTTTTGGTCCTGCTGGCCCCGGCACACCGGCTGGTCCTATTAGACCCTTCAAAAGAAATAAAGGGATATTGAATACTGGTTAGCAGATAGAAACTGAACTGTACTAGATCATCAACAAATCACATAATCAAAAAGCAACAAGTCTGGTGTTCATGAATGAAAATAAGGAAATTGGGCATTTTAGCAGGAAACATGAGAGAAGAGAAGGGGTATGACATGCAGCAAGGGCCACAGATTTAACCAGGGATGCTGTAGTTATGTGGCATGTGCTATAGCCATTAGGCTAACAGTGTGCTGCTCCAAGATTTTTTTAATAATCTGGAGTGATAAAAAAGAGTTTTTTGAATTTTCTGCCCTGATATCCATGTAGCATGAACACACCAAGCTTGTTGAACTACTGTCCAAACCCATAACAATATCAACAGCTGCCTTTCTTTGTCTAGCTATCATTCAGTATTGGAGATAAAGCCTCTGCATCTCAGTCATATGGTGATATACATAATACCATGCTGTATCCAATACAGCTCTGCAAATGTACCACAGTGCATAACACTTCCCCGTGCAGGATGGCTTCACTGCATTCTCCTGTTGGATAGCTCCTAGTAATTGCAGCTTCACATCCCACTTGCTGGTATTAGGTCAGGAAGCAGGAAATTAGATAAAAAAGGAGTGAGGACTGAGGACTTACTGTTATGGCATCAATTTAGAATACATGGACATTCAGAGCAGTACCAACAGTGACCATGGCATGTAGCCATGTGACGTGGTGCAGTTGAAAAAGGAACAAATTCTTTTTTGCTGGGCAACATGTATGCTAATATTGGCATATCCTGAATATCATGCCTTAGCCTAACAGATAATGCCCAGTTCTCTCAATTATGGACTATGGGTATTCTACCTTGTGCAGTTCGAAATTTAAACATTACAAATCTTCTAGCCAATCTTTAGTAATCGCTACATGGGCTGTGATCAAACCATGTTAACATAAGAGTAATAGTTGTGTATAGTTGCCATGAATCCTCAGAACCCAAACCTGAATCGTTCAGTTCTCACACAAGAAAAGAACAATGATGGGAAAGCAAGCAGCCATCACATGCAGACATCAAGCAAGCTGTAGCAGAGCAGGACAGAAGAGGATGAGAAGAGTGGGGAGACCAGAATAGAATTTGCACCACTCACCACAGGACCTGGTCTGCCGTCTAACCCATGAGCCCCCTGTATAGCATTGTACGTAGTTAGAGCAGAGAAAGTGGGGTAGGGGTGATGGGATGAGGAGGTGGGGGGTGAGTGAAGCTGTGATTCGAGTGATTTCAAAAACACATTCAAATGATGACAAATGAAGGGTGACAGTGGTAGAGCTGGGGGTAAAGTGAGTAGTATTTGTGAGTAATTTATTTGACTTGTCGTGGAGCATGGTGTCAAATTACATGACTATGTTTTTGCTGATGTTGTACTGCACTTTGCTTTCACATTCCTTGTCAAGATTTTGCTCCGTAGTGGCAACTGCAATTACACAATTAGTTTTTCTTTTTCCACACACATATGTAAAATTTGATTGTTTTCCTTTGTATATGACTTATTTAACCTTATTCCCATTATCAATTTTTGGGGGAAATCTGATCACATTACAAATTTATGCTGAAATATGTAACATTCTGCAAAACATTTTAAGCACCACTGTGTGTATATTTGTTGTTTTGCCTACTGGAAACTTCATTTCAATTTAATGCTCCTCAGCTTCAGTTTGGTTAATCTCAAGTCTCAGTCGCCTATGAGATAGCATTGGAGTGGACTACATTCTTGACAAGATTATATTTTGGGCTTCTGTCAGTAGTCAACCGGGGCTTAATTTCCCTGAATTAAAAAAACAGTCTTAGCTTATGGGGGCAATTTGCAAGCTAACATAAAATTAACATAGTTAGTAGTTACTGCCTTAGAAAGTAACACACCAATCAGCTGCAACACTTAATACTCCCAGGTGGCTTTAACATTGTGGCGAACAGGGGTCAGCATGAGCATGCGGCCCCATATATACATGATAGTATTACATTTTTCCTGTGTTGATCCTCATCCACCATATTAATAAAACCAGGTGTTGTTAATGTTGTGGCTTATTGATATCTTGCATTGTAGAAATTACATAAACAGTAATGAACAGTAATTACTGCATTTCTTGTGACAACTACTGTAACTACCAACATTTCCTGCAGTTCTGCTGACAGGCTGCTAAACCTTCTAATGTGAAGCTGAATAAAGAAGCACGTTGTAAAAAAAAAACAATAACAAAACATGCAAATACAGAAATACTGCCATTAATTCTGACATTTGATCACCAAAATCTAACTGGTTCATCCTGATTAACTTATTAGTGTTAATCAGAAAATCAGGATTTGAGTCCAAGTGGCCACTTGTGTCAAATTTGAATAAATTCCCTCAAGACTTTGCTGAGATATTGTGTTCACACACACTGGATGGAGACACCACTTAAAAACATAATGCATAGGTCCACAACTGTAGGCTTAGAGAACACACTCTTGACTAAAAGAACTAATTGAGATCAATGATTACTGGTAAACCAATATCAGTAAATAGAAACACAAAGTGATTTTAACTGAATTGTACAGAATAAAAAGCAACTCTAAAAAATATATATTTTGAATAATATGTATGTACTGATGCAAGACTGAATTATAAAACTGAACAACAATATAATAATACGAAGTGACTCAAAGAAAGGTATTGTTGAAACTAGCGAACTTACAGGGAGTCCAAGATGGCCTCTGTCTCCTTTGTCACCCTTTTGACCTGTTGCTCCCTTTTCTCCTCTGATGCCTATGCCTGGCTCTCCCTTGGAAACAAAGTCAAAGAGAACACTGTAGATGGACTGGAGGACTAGAGGATGACTAAACAAAATGAAGTGGTAGACATTATATGTACATAATATCTAACCTTAGGCCCAGAAGGTCCTTGAGATCCCTGAATGAAAAAAACAGAATTATTGACAGTACAATTAAGTTTTTAATTTTTTTTTACTACATACCACTTGTAATTTTAAGTAACACCTCCTTGAGATTTAATGCTTATGACTTATTTGACTCACTGCAGGGCCAGCTGGTCCTGGGGGTCCTGAGGGCCCTGGTGGACCATAGAGCTAAATTCACAAAAACACAGGCAACAAGTTTCAATTTAGAAAATGTTTGTCAAAACACTGTTTTAATGTGCCATGAAGTGTTTAACTTATGACTGATTCTTACCAAGTCTTTCATTCCTTCTCCAGGCTCACCTTTAGAACCCTAACACACACACACAAACACACACACACACACACACACACACACAATAGGCGACAAAGATACAGAAGAACACAATATTGATAAGCTATTAAGTGATTGAAAAACATCACTCCGACTGCATCTTTAATACATTTGAAAGTCAGGTGCACCATGCACATATTGCTAGAGTAATGCTGTTATTCAGGGGAGGGGGAGACTTAGCAGAAAGGGAAGAATATGCCTTTGCCCTCTATTCATATTAGAATGAGCAAAATTGTGATCCAATTTTGCAGCTGAGGAACAATGGGCCTCATTCACCAATATCTTCCCAAATTTGTTCTCAAGCAAAGTCCTAAGTAAATTTTGATTCATGACATGTTCTACTGCATAATTGCTTGTTCACTTGTTCTGGATTTCATTGTCCTTGTAAGGTGAAAGTAAGTAGCTGCTTCTGTATAGCATAGGTAACTGCCCCTATTAAGATAAAAAAATAATAATAATAATAATACACGGCACTGTGTTGTGTGTTAGTGGAAATAAATTACTTTTAAAAAATCATATTAAAAAGTCCTATAATATACATCTCACATAAAATTGATTTTGCACAAATGTGTCAGCATTTAGACCTGTCCTAAGTGTACCCTCCACTTCAAAAAGTGACAACTGAGATTGCTTCTAGCACCCCCATTGCCATTGATAGGAAAAGTGGTAAGCATAATGGATGGACATCAGTCCTGACAGAGGCGGACAAACAGGTATGTCACTTGAGAACCTGTTGGATTAACTTTAAGACTAGAGCTCAAAGATGGACTGCTTCTGACTGTTACCTACACCTGGGTCTACTTCAAAGTTTAATCCTTAATTGTAACAAATTGAAAGTATTTTGTTAGCTGGGACCTGTGTGTGTGTATTTTTGTGTGTGTGCACGTCTGAGTCTGTGTGACAATCAACGACAATTGTGGAAGTGGAAGTTTTTGCTAGTTTCACAGCAGAACTGTCTAGGGTACTAGAGAATCTATTTAAATCAAACCAGTGAGGTTCAATACAACATCCATACACTGTGTTTTCAGTGTCACAACATTTTACCACCAACAGAACATGCAACTTTCAAAACTGCGCACAGAATTTAGCATTTGCTATTTGGAATCTTATTAAAATGGCCCCTAATGTACTGCAGATCTTTAAAGTGCCATCAGGCCACAAATAGTGTAGCCCTCATTGGGGAGCAAATGGGATCCTTACCATAGTGAATTAAAAGCTACACTCAGTGGCCTATCTAAAGTCTTTCCAAAGACAGTCAATCTCTAATTAGACAGCATAACGGCAGATGTGATAACCAAAGCATCCTTCCTTCTGGATAATCACAGCTGTGGGACTTGAACTGTGATCAGAAAACATGGTAGTGATGTCTTGTGTGGTTTACACTGTTACTTACAGGTAATCCAGATGAACCCATGCCTCCCTTTTCTCCCTTGGATCCAGGGAATCCCATTAAACCATGTTCCCCTCTTGGACCTTCAGCACCAACAGAACCTTTAGGACCAGGTTCTCCAGGCTTTCCTCTGGGCCCCTGAAAATACACAAAGTCAGATTCAACTGAAGCTACGATGAGTTAAAGAGAGAACGTGGGCGGGTAAAATGTGGGTGAGTGATTAACAGCGCATCGAAGCAGAACTAATCACTTTATTAGAAATGATGTGCAATGTGCATAACCTTGATTTCATGAAGGACAGAAAAAACATAAAGGACCATTTTTTCTGGTGTTGTTCTGAACATTTATTTATTTACAGTGAGTAAATACCCCAGAGTATTACCTGCTGTGGTCACACTTGGGCTCAGACGGACTAAGGGGCTCACAGGATAAAGTCCGTGTAATGTCTATGTG
This sequence comes from Helostoma temminkii, assembly GCA_900302695.1. Lineage (NCBI taxonomy): Eukaryota > Metazoa > Chordata > Actinopteri > Anabantiformes > Helostomatidae > Helostoma > Helostoma temminkii. Next base: position 22,708 of record OMLM01020054.1, on the reverse strand, counting down.
GACTGACTCAGATGTTTGCATTCTCACATGCAACTCATTTGGGTAAAGTCCGGAGAAATGAAAGATTCCAATCCAAGTGTAAAAGCATCCTAACATAAGACACGCTGGCGTATTATCATTACCTTCTCACCATCCAGTCCTGGAGGACCAGGTAGACCCACTTCTCCCTGCGAACATATCAAAATTAATTAACTAATTATGCAACTAGACTACCCCCCTTGTGCATCCACTATGTCAACTGGTTTAAAGTTACATGATTAATTGTGTGACTCACAGATTTAATAAGCAAAACAAAAACACTGTTTTTTTAAAATACTTAACATAATGACTTAGTGTGTCATTCCAAAATGTCTCCTACCTTGGTACCTGGGATTCCAGGAGGCCCTGGAGGTCCAGGCAATCCTGGTGGACCCTAGGAGGAGAAGTCATCATGATATTAAATAGAATTTTGAGAATCGTGCTTAACAAGTATCATACACCCAGAAAGTACTTACCATCAAGGGTATGTTGTGAATATCCTGTTAAGGAAATCCAAATGTTACACATACTCAATATAATTCTTGAGTTTTCTACTCCTAAGAAAATTGCAACAAAATAAGTGTGACATACATTTTCATTATTGTGGATTTCAGCCATTCCTGGTTCTCCAGTTGGACCTGGATAACCCTGTAAAAAAACACCACGAATAAACCTTATAATGTATATAATTAGATTTTGGGACAATATTTGTAACATATCCACATGAATCTGCAATCAATGACTTACTCTGGGTCCAACTGGGCCTTCAGGGCCTGTTTCCCCCTGAGGTTAAATCAAGATACAACACTTAAATTCTTAACTTGTATTCAAGTTTAGATTTTTAAATGTTTATGTTATTGTATTTATGTTTCTCTATAATGCTGTCTTGTCTTACCTTGTCTCCCTGGTCACCTTTTTCGCCCTGTAAGAGGAATGTTATACAGTAATGTTATACAGTAACATCCTTAATCACTTGTCTTTCTTGACATCTTACTCAATGGTTACTTGACAGGCTTACAGCTGAGGCTTATTGAGAAGGTCTTAACCTGCACTAGTTAAACTGGAATGTTTAAATAGCTTTCATAAATGTGACTTAAAGTTGTCATAGTCTGAGACTATGGAGTCCTGGAGTAAACTAAGTAGGCCTAAACGAGATCACCTGAATTAATCCTTGTTAGGTTAAACATGACCTCATGCTGTTGGTCTAATGGTGCTGTGAAAACTTGCAATGGGCTTAAAAACACAATTTACCAATGTGACTCTGGAGGCAAGATTGAAAAAAACTTTATTAATCCCAGAGGTAACTTTGGTCAAAAGAAAAGATCAGAAAAGCACCACACCAACACAAATACATACATATATGTAGAAATCATAAGTAACTACATATATATTTTGCTTAAATGCAGAGGTACTTCTGCTTCACTAAAGTATTTTCATTTCCTGGTACTTTTAATCCACCACAGACCAGAGAAAATTATTGTACATTTACTCCACTGCATTTATTTTCCAGCATTAGTTACTTTTTGCAGGTGTAGATTCTTATAAAAATGGAATAAATTAATACAATGCTGATGTATCATTTATGGATCCTGTCATTACATCAGGTGGTCAGAATCAGTAGGCAAGGTAGGTTTGTAGGTAACATCACATTTTTATCATCATTTTCACCTATGAGTATTAGCCAACCTAATCTGGAATAGACTTCTACATTTATGTTATCAACAGCAGTAAACTCTATATAAAATATATATGTTAGTATTTTTATTTTTGTTCTCTAAATAAAAATATAGGGCTTGTAATTAGTAAGATATTGGTCCACTAAGCAAATTGTAGTGAGAAGAAAGTGAACACTATATTGCTAAATGTTTTGGTACTTCTGCCTTTACATGCACATCTCATTCTTAATCCATAGGGTTTATTATGGAGTTGTTCCACCCTTTGCAGCTATAACAGCTTCAACTCTTCCTGGAAGGCTTTCCACAAGGTTTAGGAGTGTGTTTATGGGGATTTTTGACCATTGCTCTAGAAGCACATTTTCTGAGGTCAGCCACTGATGTTAGGTGAGAAGGCCAGGTTCACAGTCTCCACTCTAAATCATCCCAAAGGTGTTCTATTAGGCGGAGGTCAGGTCAGTTAAGTTTCTCCAAACCAAACTCGCTCAAGCACGTCATTATGGACCTTGCACAGAATTCAATGATTTCAATAGTGTGTTCTAAAACTTTAGGCAATATAGTGTAGTTCACTTAGTTTTTCGCACCACTGTATTACCCCTTACCTTGGGACCCATTAGGCCTGGTAGTCCTGGTGATCCTGGTTCTCCTTTAACTGCATGGGCTGCCATACTTGACTCTCCCTTCTCACCCTGCCATACATACCGAACAATTAATGAATGCTCTACCTTAGAATACTAGCCTCTTTTGGCAGCAACAACTTCAAGCAAGTACTTCATCTAGTTGCAGCTTTAGACCTACACAACGGTCAGGTTACAAGGTAATAGTTGGGTTAGCCTGGTAATTAATTTGGAACTCAAGAACTCCAATATTAATGGTCATTTTATATTCCACAAAACATCTACCAGGCCAATTTATTTTACTTACACCAGCTTGCTCTCTGAGATGATGGGTGCTTTTACTCCTTAGTGCATTAGCTATGGTCCAAATCATTTGAGAACCCATTTTGCACTTGGGTCAGTTTTGTTTAACACAGAGACAAATCCGAGCACACCGAAATAAACTACCAAAACTACTAAGAACACGGAAAACACAGTTTGGATGTAGTACTGAACCTCACTGGTTGGATTTAGCCAACCTAGACAGTTCTGCTATGATTCCAAAACCTTGATTCTTTTTTTTTCAGCCATTGTCATTTATTTGTGTCCTTTGGACCAATTTAGACAAAACTTTAGCTGTTGGACAGATGACATATTTGCCTCTAATGAAAATGAAGTTTGCATGAAGTATTTCTGCTGAAATACTGTGTTTGGTTTTCATTGGGCATTAAGTCCAAGCATCCCACTTTAGTCTCACCTGTCCAAAGGACATTGTTCCTAAGGACAAGGTATTTTAGGGGCTTGTAATGTCAATATTCGCTATTTTAGAGGGCTTTCTGCATTTAAATGAGCCAGTAAGTGCATGACTGAGGCCTGGTAACATGCATTTTATCTGTTATAAAGGGAAAAACAGACGAAAACTCACCTTTTGTCCTGGCACACCTGGCTCCCCCTTAAAAAGATAAAACAAAGTGTGTATCAAGGTTCATACTGTAGCAAGTGTAAGAGTTTTATATTAACAGATTGATTATCTGAGGGCTTCAAATTCATGTTTTTCACAAACATTATTTTCTGACCAGTGTAAGAAGTGAGAACCAATATGAAATTCATCTTATTGCCATAACAAAGAATAAATTAAGTGATGATCTACTCATCCAGTCCAAAGGAAACATAGTGTTTTTGTTGCATAGTAGAGGCTGTAACTGTGTTTCCTAACAATTATGTCCCTATGCATCTAATCTGCCAGCTCAGTTATGTCATATTATGGTTATCTTGGTTTGCAGTATATATTTTTAAATGAATAAAACACTACATTTATCAATGGTAATTGAGTAGCAAGGTACCTGGGATGAATGGCAGACCAAGTATTACTTCACTGTCCTGTGTGTAGTTAGGTTAAGGCTAAAGAAACATTGTGATTTTGTTGAAGGGTTATACATGTATGGGAACTGTTCTATAACCCTAACCCCAACCAGACCATAATGTTTCTCTAACCTTAAACAATTGTGGTGAATGCATAAACCTAACCATAAGAACTTTAATACCACTAGTCAAAAAACTGTACTGTTGTAGGGTCTTGATCTTAATATAATATAACACTTTAATGATCCTCAAGGGAGAAATTCACTTCATGTGAATGTGTGATATTTAATTGAGTATGTGACTGAAGTGATGTATGTAGGTAGTGATGAATACTGATACTGATGCCTACTGATGCCTTGAGATGGTGATAAAATCGATTCAAATTAAATTGTTAATAAAAATATAATTAACATTATGTAACTGGTGTGCAATGTTAGAGCCGCTGCATGGAGAATTGAAACGTGTCTGCTTATTTTCTTTGGGTGTGTTTGGTCATCAAGAGAGGAGGCAGCGATGTGTTCTACAGTTAATATCACACTAGCAGATATTAAGTAATGACAAGGTTCTGAAAAAAAGAAAAGTTCAGTTGAGTCACTAAAGCTCACCTTTAGGTCTTTTCCTGGTTTGCCCGGCTCTCCAGGTCTACCCTGTATGAAAACAAGAGGACATGTTTATACAATACTTTCTTTTCAATTCAATGAAGAAATTCAATGAATTTGAACTCATATTTTAATTCAGAAAATATTTTTCTTACTAAAGTAATGACACTTTTAAATTCACAAAACAGTCAAGTAAACTTGCACCAGGCTTGAAGTTGTGTATTGCATTGTGTCAGCTTTAAATTATCTGAGTAATAGACAGCATCATGTACAATTTAATAAGTAAGAAGTTATATATAGCACAAAAATACATTTTTAAGTCAGATGTCAGATGATGTTGATGTAAAAATTTCAGGTTAGCAACAGGTTAACAAGACCCTGCTGCCATTGGACCTCTCAATTTCCATCGTCCAGACTCAGTGACCTGGATAACTGCAGACTCACCTGACCTTTCTCAGATTAAATGCACCTGTCAGTTCAGTGCTATTGTTGCCCTTCAAGAACCTACTTTGTCATTTACTGTATCTCACTGTTTAATATATTCAAAATTTATTCTGTTCTGCTGACTTATGCTGTCATTTTACCTCTGCGGCTGTAACACCTGAATTTCCCCTTTTGAGGGATCAATAATAATATTGTCTAATTTAAAAGCATACATTTGCAAATCAGGCATTGCCTCAACCCCACCTAATACAAATAATCAAGACCTTGATTTGTTAAATGGTAAATGGTCTGTACTTATAAAACACTTTTTTAATCTTATAGTGTAATGCATTAGATTGCTTCCTATTCACACACACTCACACACGGATGAGGCAGCTAGCATGCAGTACCTGACCCAACAGGGTCAATTGAGATTCAGTGTCTTGTCCAGGGATACTTTGACATGTGATAGGAGGAGCTGAGAATAGAACACTAACTCCACAGTTAGTGGGCAACTGATCTCTGACAGCAAGGAAAACACACACAGACTGTCTCTGTGAAGCAACTATGTGTTAACTTAGAGTTTTGCTTGTTTTGTACCTCACTTGTAAGTCGCTTTGGACAAAAGCGTCTGCCAAATGACTAAATGTAAATGTAAATGCCTCTGAACTATCAACTATTTTTTAAAAATTTTTATTATTTTAATAATTTTATTTAAATCGTGCCATTGTGTTGGCAGTATTCAGCACTGTAACATTTATCCTTCACTGTAGTACTTCTGATTATGTGTTTAATCATGCATAACTATGGGTCAAAGCTTAAGACTGTGTCTCACTGGTGAGCCACTGGCTCCATTCAGGCCTGGGGCCAAGGGGGACCAGGGGGTTCTGGAGGTCCTGGGGGTCAATGCACTCCAGACTCACTGTGCTGAGAGACCTTGAGTTACAACCTGCCACGCAGGAGTTTACCAGGCCAACAAAAACATATAAAGGTTTCAGAGAATGCTGAGGTTTGAGTTCTTCCCACAGGAGACTTGAGTTTGAGTCCAAAGTGAAGCAACTATGTGTTGCAACCATTCATGTGACACATGTCATGCATAAAAAGGATGTAGAACATTTTCAGGGAAACTTAGGGTTTACTACCCATAAGCCATATATCTTTGTGTGTATATCCAACCAAAATGCTCTGTTTGCACAGTTCAGGGTTTTTTACAGTTTAGGTTAGAAATAAGTGTTACAACCATTGTTTTTGTACCATAGTAATAGATGGCATCTGCCATTACAAAGGTCATGTGTTGTAGTAGCAGGTAGAGTCTGTGCACAACAGACAAGAAAGACATTTTATTGTTCGTTTTTTTCAGTTTGCAGGTTTGCTTGAAAACTTAGTCAGTAGTAAGTTAGCGGCCATTACAATTTTCATTTTGTGTTGATTTTGAAGGAAATACTTGTATCATGAGTTTTTGTGTTATTAGTTTAAATTGTCCTTGTTTAATTTGTTCATTGCAAACAGCTGAAAGTTTGAAAATGTTGTCAATAAACCTAATTTGCTTTGGGAGATGAATATTTTTTGTGCAACTGTACTGTGTAGTGTTTTCCTATGTTTT
>OMLM01020054.1:5323-16414 GCA_900302695.1 Helostoma temminkii | reverse complement strand
GTAACTCTCTTCTTTTACTGACAAATTATATTTTTATATGGGATGTAAAGAATTTCATTCTCATACTAGTCAGGAAACAACCAACTAAATTAGCAAAAAACTGTGGGAACCTATCAGGATGAATTTGTCTGGAAACCTCTGTTGTTTTTGTGAAGGTTAAAATGTGTCTCATTAACAGAATGTTACATGAAATATAAAAAGCCCAACTAAGACTGTGACTCACTGGTAAGCCACTGGCTCCATTCAGGCCTGGGGCCCCTGGGGGACCAGGGGGTCCTGGAGGTCCTGGGGGTCCCTGCGCTCCAGGCTCACCCTGCTGAGAGACCTTGAGTTACAACCTGCCATGCTGCAGTTTGCCATGCCAACAAAAACATAAAAAGGTTCCAGACAATGCTGTTAAGCACAACTTCAGTGTAAAATGTTGTTATAGTGTTGTTTCTTTAGTGAATGCTTGTTTGGAGAGCAAGGCAATTTCTAAATTGTAACTGCCATGTTATTGCTGTTTATATTTAGAATTAATAAACTTGAATTTTGAAATTACATTGACCTTTCCTGTACTGTATGTGTGTGGGTATTCTAAAGACTGCCAGACCTATGTTTACTGCCAGGATGGGAATCCCATTAGATCACACAATATCTTACGTTATCTATATCAGGTCCGAATGATCCACTAATTTGAAATAGAAAGCCAATATGAACATGCTTAAGTGTGTTGTATATTAAGTAGCTTGTGTTTTCAACTGATGAGAGCAAATTGCACTGTTCTCCAAACAAGGCTTGTTCTGGCACAAAGCAGGCTACACATTATATATAACCAAAACAGAGTAGATGCCAACTAGGCCAGCTTTTGCCCATCTGGTGTAGGTCATACTCTTTCACACACAGCTTTGTCTAAAGGCACCAATTCATATGCATAGGTGAGTTTGGTGAATTTGTAGTACTACTCAGCTTCTGAGCTCACATACATTACCAGCTGGGGGGTGGTGTGTGAAAGATGACATGAAGAGGGTCTAACAGATAATTCCAGGAAATGTAGCATTTTTGAAACCAAATATTAACCTTACATTATTTTTTATATAAAATTTTTTACATTTTAAAATTTTCTGAATCAATGTTAGTTAATTACAGCATGATGGTGAAGGAAGGAGGTTTTGTTGACAGATAATGGCAGTTGGCATCCATAAGGTGGGTAGAAGAGAGAGGGAAAGTAGGGGTATAGAGAATTGTACCTTGAGGCGTTTTAATATTAGAGGGCTTATTGAGGGCATGTTTCGAACAGTGATGGGCAGCATCTGCTGGGAGTCACAAAGCACAGGTGCCCAGCACAGGGAAAAGGTCACCAGGAGGCCAGAGAAAGGAAACAGGGTAGAACCAGGTAAACCAGGTGGGTGGAGGGTAGGAAAAAGAGAAATAGAAAATGAGAGTAAAAAGCAAGGAAATGGGAAGACAAATGCAAGAAAAAAAGGAAACTGGGCTGAACAAAGGAAAGACAAAAAAGACAAAAAAGACACCAACACAGCAAACTATGGGTCTGGATGGCACAGGGGACGGATGATATACAGTGATAGTTTTATTTAAAAACAATGTAAATGCATTCCAATCGAATTAGCTACTGTCAGAGTCTGTTAGTTGCATAATCCCCAATACAGAGTTTGTGTGCATTAGTGTCCCCATTAACGGTAAGCCAGACCCCTAGATTGCAGTGGAGTGGAGGTGGGCACCGGTCTTGCCACAAAGAGAGTACAGCAGTAGTTATGCACATTCAGACTTACTGTGGCCAATTGTCCAACACACGGCTGTACTTTACGTCGCTTCTGTTGAGATGACCAGCATAATCAGATACAACTTTAGCAGGCAGTGCAGGTTAGCTAGAGTACTTTGCATAGTGTGTTTTCTCTTCTGATCATCCTGGTACAAGTTTATATTGGTTTGATCTGTCCAAAGAATCTGATTCCAGTATATAGAGACTTTATTACATGTTTTCTGGGAAAGGCTAATCTGGCATTCCAGTTCTTAAATGTTACAAGTGTTTTACACATTGCTGTTAACCCCTCATATTCATAAAAATGTCTCATGATTGTGGATTTTGACCATTATACTTCTACCTTCTCCAGTATTGTTTACTTCTGTTGATGTTGTGAAGGGATTTTTCTTCACCAAGGAAACAATTCTGTGATCATCCACTTTAATTGTCTTTCATAGTCTTCCAGGCAATTAAATATTGTTGAGTTCACCAGTGCTTTTTCCTTTTTAAGAATTCTTTATCCTTCACCAATTTAAGCTATTTAAATAGTTTTAACATTAAATCAATTGAATATCCACAACATTTCAGATCTAGAACTGCACTTTAACTACCAAATTTAAAATGCAACTAGGCAAAATTATAATGCACAAAAATCATCAGGCTACCAGTAATACCAGTGTTACATTTTACTCTAGTCAGAATGCGGCATCTGGAATGATACCTGAAAAATATTTCAGCCTGGCAAAAGCATTGCAGATTAGACTTCCATTCAAATCAATATACTATTGCAAAAATATCTTGACAAGATCTCTGTAATGTCTTTGTAGATCTTAAAAGCAACTTTGAATAATGACAACAACGCAGTACTGACTACTCAAAATTCTAATTTCAGATATTAATATTATAATATAATATTAATATCTATATCTATATTTGAATTGCAGCTAGCCATATCTTAATAATTGCCAAATTAAGTGTCTTAGAATTATGCAAAATTTATACAAAATCACAATCTAATTAAATATGTTTAAAGTTCATGTTGCAGGTAACAAAACTGAATGTTATCTTACATTTGTTTTCCCAATTAAAGTCCATGAGGAATTCTTATTAGTTGATGTGTTTGCAGATATATTTAATTGGAATTTTGATCAAATCAAAATGCAATGACTCATTCCTTAACATACAGTTTTGCCTGCTCAAATACATGTCAGAAGTCATTAATTCATTCATTCAGTCATCTTCCAAACCGCTTAGTCCTCGCAGGGGTCACGGGTGTGCTGGAGCCTATCCCAGCCAGTTAAGTACTATAGACTCTGATTCTAGTAACAATGTAAAGAGACACTAAATGTGTATTATGTAAAAACTCTGGAGTGTAACAGCCTCACTGCAAATCTAATAATTTTCTTTTTCATCTTCTGTTTTCTGGAAAACTGAAGATTGAGTGCCTTGCATCTATAGCAATAGCTTTCTTTGTGGCAGGACTTAGTCAAACCCCCACTGAGGGTTATCAGGTGTATGAACACACCCACAAACCTTCAACATCAGAGCATGACTGGAACGTAAGGCAGCCAATGTTTTTGGTTGCAGATCCTGCACAAAGAGGGCCTACGCATCAAGGAAGTGGTCATGGTAGTTCACAGTAATGGTAACTTTATTCTTCAACCACACAAAACATAAGTCATATCGTGTGTGTGACTTTAATATGATTTAAGATTAAAGAGACACAGATATGAGACTGTAATTAACTGTCTAATAACTTCTCCAGAAAGAAAGAAATAAAATAAGTAAATAAACATCTTTCCCAATATTTTTAACTGTTCCTGTGACTACAACAAGAACACAAAAATAGTTGCCAATCTTGCTGACCTTGTTCAGTCACTGTTATTCTGAGGACACTTTAAACAAGGCATCAACAACAAGATTGGCTTAATGATTGCCAGGTTAAATTAGAGTGGAAATCAGTGTGTCTTAATAATATAATTACAATTGCAATACAACAGAACACAATTTATTTTTGCATAACAAAGTGGCAGCTTTCCTGTGAAAATGGAATAAGAATGACTAATGAAGTACATGGACAGACAGACAGACACACGGACCAACAGACAGACAGACAGACAGGCAGGCAGATTTTTTTTTCTTACCCGGTGTGTGTAGTCTCCACATACACCCTTCAGATAACAAAAACATACAAATCATTAATAATATGAACACCACAAAAAGTGGGTCTTTTTAATATAATCAACTTTAAATTAACGGGAAAAGAGCTACCTACTGTTTAAAATACAGACAAACACAACATTATTACCATTGTTTTGGTGCAATTGTAAGAGATGGCATCTGCCATTACAGATTAGCATGGTCCTAAAGGATCTAAAGTTCTAGTTCTATACTCCCACTGTAACTGTACTTTTTAAGTAAAGCTTGTAACTGGCTTAAACTGTGAAACTAATGCAAACCATGTCTCACCTTCTCTCCTTTTGGCCCAGGTTCCCCCTAGGGAGAAAAAAACAACAACACAGATGAATGAGTAAATGGTTATACAGTTAGCATAGAGAGATAAATAGGGAGTAACATGTTAATATTTCAGCTATCAGACAACAAAAACTTACTGGCAGTCCTTTAGGACCACGCTGCCCCTGGAGAAAAAACAGCAAATGTTATTCTGGAATGTCATTTATTTATTGATTTGCATCGTGAAGTATTGAACACATATTCACCCAGTTAACATAAGTGATATGTAAGTAGTTTTTTTGCAAAGACACTGGAACAATGTGCAGGTGTACTGTCAAAAACCATTAGGTTTGTGATACCAGTGTCAAAGGATATTAGAATTACAGGATGTCCCGATCACTGCAACACTGATGTAAAGGCAACAGTATCTAATGCCCTGCTTTGCAAAAGTCCAGCTGCAGAAATGTTTTAGTAATACTTTGAGCTTTGACATACCCACTGGAATGGCCTGATACAGATTTGATGCACACATAACATATTAAATAGGAGGACCCATAATGCAAAAGTGTTTAATTTATGCAACATGATTATGTAACAGCCATCAGCTTTACTCATTTCATCTTTGTTTCTGAGAAACCGTCCATCTATTCTGGGGTATAGATCACAATAAAATATGAAATGCATTACAATGGCTATGAACTAGAGGTGGCTAGGACACAAAATGCCGATAGGGCTTCGCAAAAAGATTTGTTGTTCTTTTTAATCAAACCATCATTTTAAGTTTGCCCTCTGATGGTAGCTTTTATTGTGTCGCCTACAGGACATATCCTAATAAAAAAAAAAAAACTTGATGGTAACATAATCAACATAAGTACGGAAATGCACTGCATTCACCAAAGGAAAAAAACTGAGCCGGTATCTTTTGGAATGGCTCTCTACCTTCAGGTGCAGCTAAATTACGGGATGCTTTGTGTATACAAAGTTATGCATTTCAAATGCACTCTGGCTTTGTGTGTGTCTTAAAGAACAGGTGTTAGCCTAGTTCTGCATGCCTGCAGAGAACTGCATGCACCCATTCTTTCCCTGCAGTAACCTGGGTTCCGTGGGGTGCCCTCCCCTGGGTCGTTTCAGGGCAAGGTTGGAATCAAGTTAAAATAAACAGCATCTTTACAGAAAGCCAGGCTTCTTGAGGCACAAACATTCCCATGTGAGCCTATGTCAAGCCATATGGAATCGGATCAGCTGATCCTATAGTGTCACCATGTCTGTCAGTTGTCCTCTGTGTCAGATTTGTCAATGTGCTTCCGTCAAAAGCAATCAACAAAAAGGCTTTTAATATTATTAAAATCCACAGAGCCTACTGTTCTCATGTTGTCAGGAGCAAGCCCAAAACATTATAAAATGAAATTAGAAAACCACCTATACAGTATTTTTTCATTTGCATCTGTATTTTGAAGAGTTCATAAGGGTTCCTTGAGTATTTTTGTATTATTTTAGTATTTGTATTATTAGTTTATATGTATGATTATATGATTAGTTTATATATATATAAATAGTTAAATAGTTGCTTAATGTGTGTATGATATGCAAACCACAGTGGGTCCAGGTGGTCTGACACCTAAGAGCTCCGGTGCTGCAGAACCATCCATCCATCCATTTTCAGTTGACCTGACTGCCTGTCTTTGGACTGTGGAAGGAAGCCATAGTGCCCTGAGAGAACCCACGCAAACACAGGGAGAACATGCAAACTCCACACAGGAAGGCCCAGGCCGACCCCGGGAATCGAACCCAGGACCTTCTTGCTATGAGGTGACAGTGCTGCTGCAGAACCAGTCTCTCAAATATCTTCATCACATGTGATGTTAGTGCCACAGGTGTCCCTCTGTTGTCCCGTACTAAAGAGAACCAAACCACTTCAAGAAAGCTGTCTGATATGTTCCCACTGAGCCAGGTTTCAGTGAAGCAAAGCAGACTGCACTCTCTGTACTCCTTTTGGGTGTTTGCTTGCACAGTAAGTTCGTCAACTTTGTTATGGAGTGACCTTACATTGCTCATGATAATCCTTGGGAGAAATTTAAAATCTCAACTTGGGCTCCGACCAACACCAATACCATGTTTGCAGATTTAAAGTTACATTCACTTCCACCACTGCAAAGAGTCCATTTCACTGTTTTCATCTGGTGCACAGGTAATTGTCAAGTTCCAGTTTTCCATTGTCTCTTTATCACTGAGTGTTATGCTGGTGGTAGGATCCTTCTTTAAAGATACTGATCAGTGTCTTTCTCTGTTTCTTATGGGTGATTAGAATTGCAGAAGCTCCCCACCTCTTTTTCTTTTGCTTTTCTGCTGTTCCTACAGAAGATGGGTTGTGGTTTTTCTCCATCATCTCTAATATGATGATATTGATGCTATGAATCTGTTGTGGGATGATGTATTATTGTACCTTGATGCATGGATTCACCAAGGTTTCCACATCAAGCATATCATCAGTTTTCTGATCACCAAACTTTTCATCTCGGTGTTCCGTCACCTTTATGTTCTTTGTGAGCTGTGTTTCATCTTCAGATGTCTTCAGAACCTGTCTTATGCAGAGATGCAGCATCTGCTAGAGGTAGGATATACACAAGTAAGATTCACCAGTGAGTGAATCAGCAAATTCCAATAGTGGATTCGAGGCCTCATGCACAGATTCCAGTACATCCACGTCCTGCCAGGAACCAGGTGCCTGATTTTCTTATGTGCACTGAGTACTGAGATGTTCTGTGGTGAGCATCTATGTCAGCAGCTTGTGTTGTAATAGGTGATGTTCTTCCTGGGCAATATCCATGTCTCTCGTCTGGGAGAAACTTTCAAGATTCAAGAACCTTGTCATATGCATAGTCTTCCTCAACACAACAAAGAATGATACCTAAACATAACAACAATGAAGACATACAGTGATGTATTTTGACACAAATGAAAAAAGCTGTCCAAACCTAATGTTAGCAATAACTGGCAATGAGTCTTTCACATTGCTGTGAACTCTTCCTTGCAGAATTGTTTAAATTCTGGAGGGTTTTGAGCATGAATGGTCTGTTTCAGCATCTCAGTATGATTTAAGTTCGGACTTTGACTAGGCCACTCCAAAACCTTAATTTAATCCTGAGAATTATCACCACTGCTCTAAATTTTCTCGATTTGTGGATAATGGTGATGTGACTCACTGAAGTCCCAAACTTCCGAACTCTTTGATACATGTCAGTTACTTTGTTTCTTGTTTGTTGACCTAAAAGTCACTCAAGAAAGAGTAAGAAAATTTAGTATTTTTCATTGTGAAAATCATAAACATGTTCAATGAACCATTTTTATGTTTCAGTCTAAATTGTAAATATTAAAAACGTACATGTCAACTTATCAAACCACCAAGTTATGTGCCACTATTCACATCAAAATGGAGGTAAAACATCAGGCAATTTTTGCTTCTGCTACATCAAATTAGTACATATACTATACATGATAATACAAAGTTACACTACGTTTTGCATTCCCGCTGAACTTCTTACATAATGTGTGAAACAGACAAAAATCTAAATATGTACAGCTATTTTCAACGCAAATCATATGTCACGATAGGAATGGTTAATTTTATCTGTGCCACTCCATGAAACAGTAAGACCACATCACAGGCCTTACACTCCCATTGTGTATCAGTCCTTTTATTGTCCACAAGGTTGCAGCATCTGCATTTCAAATGACTCTTTGTGAATGTAGAGCGCTCTTGGCAGATTCACTCATTTATAGTTTCTTCCTGCAACAAAAAATGGTGGAAATATACAATATATATATATGTTTTCTAATTAGCTCAATCTAATGTGCTAGAATATAAGAAGTTATCATAACTCTGGTTTTAACACCATTTAACAAGTAGCATAGAAGTTGAAGCCTTTACATTTGACACATGTTCAAACTGAGCTTTATTACACAGCTTTGTCTTGCTGCTATGTCTCTGTTAAATTGGTTATTTGATTTGAATGTTGTGGTGCGTCTAGCGACTTCCAAGAGTTAAGCGACCCTTAGCCTTAAATTATAGACCCTTTGTTGTGGCCTTGGCTATGCGCCCCTCTCCCCCTGTCTCTTGTGTCTAATGCCTTTAGATGTGTATGCAAAATGCGGATGCCTGCCTGGGACTGATGCCTGCAATGAACGCACTTGTTTCCCTTCCCACCTCTCTTTACATTGATTGGACTGGCAGCCCAGTCTCATGCTCCATTGAAGTCACAGCCTCTTCACCATAGGCTTTAAAAGTGCAGCCTGTCTGGCAGTCGGCACAGCTGTGATTTGATGTAAGCAACATGCCATTATGCCCTTTTGACTGTATGTTCATTAGTCTGGCTGTTCTAGACTTTTTTATAATATGCTGTCTGGATTCTGCGTCAGGTGGCAGCCTTGTATTTGTACCTCTCTCTTCTCTGCTGCTGTGCTTGCTGATAATTTGGTTTTAACTCAGAAAATTGCATTCAGTTGCTGCTGAAAAACTGCCCCGAAAGAGGAGTGGGAGTGCTTCTACTGCCATAAACCTGGAAATGTCATTGCACACTGTACATTAAAACAGAAAGAGCAACAACAGTTTCTAAAAGCACAGCCAAAAGATGCAAGTGCATTAATTAAACCACAACCCTGTATAAAACTTACTATACTATAAAAGTAGTTACTATAAAACTATTTTCCTTCATCCTCCTCTTGCAAATGTAGACATACTGTCTTTAGAATTAAGTAACAAGTGACCACTTGTTACCACTTGATGCAAATATTATTGGTACTATACAGGCCTAATGTATGATGATACATTAGGCCTTGTTGTTCCTGGGATCTGCTGGGGCCACTCTCCGTCTGGGGGTCAGAGTCCCAGTTACGACCTTCCACATCTGTTCTGCCTCTTCTCTCAGCCCTTTGGAGGGGTCGTGTCCTGTGTTGTAGACACCATCCTTTACTGATCTTGCACTTGTCCTGTCTGTCAGACCAGCTTTGTCCAGCCACTGGTAAGATTCTTTCCTATCTACCGGTGGGAAATTATTTGATTTGTTCTCCAAATCAAATAACCAATTTAAGCCCCTGTGCAGGGGCTTGCGCTTACACGATAATTCCTGTTCTTCCTCCTTGGGTTTCTGTTGCCTGAGATATTCACTAAGTAAGCCATCAGTTGGGGCCATGTTCCTCATGTATTCCTGATCTTTGTTTTTTCCTCAGCATCCATAACTAACTAGTCTGATCTGGCTGGGGAGGGGGGATCTGGCCTTTGCAGACCAGCAGTGGACAGAGCATCTCCTTGGTAGTGGGACCTGTAGGGTTGTTTTCCACATCTGCATTGAGATTTGATCAAGGCTCTTAAAGCCATCGTTGATGTGGCACAATTATAGGCATTCCAAGATCTATGTGTGAGTCACTGAGTTGGGGGCTTTCTTGTAGTCAATCCAGGTGGTGCACAGGTTAGACTGTCTGGTCTTGCAGCCACAAGTGTCCAGCTACTCTGTCTACGAGTTTTGCTCCTCTGGTGTTTCTGTCAATTCTTTTCTGGGCCCCACTCATGTATTGGGCAATGTGTCTATTCACCTTAACTGCTATAATGTCTAAAAGGAGCTTTAATGTTGTGCAGAGCCAGGTTATTGGGTGGTAGTTAGATGGGACTGGTCTCTTCTGGGGGTCCCTGAGGATCAGGACTGTCCATCCTTCAGTTAATAATTCAGGGTGGGTTCCATCCATTAGCAGCTGGTTCATTTGTGCTGACAGGTGCTCATAGAGTGCAGCTTCTTTAGCTAGTAGGTCAGTATCATGTCAGGGCCTGATGCTGTCCAGTTTTTCTTACTTTTACTTAATTTTTAAAACTGAATTGTAATTGTAATGCCTGACAACACAGAGGAATAACATAATATTTTTTTTACATTTTGGCAAAACAAAGGCATGTCCCACCATTGCCAGAGTGAGAATAAAAAAATAAAAAGGTCACATATAGCCCCACTAGCTACAGTCCCAAAAATGACTGTATAACTTCTTACTGCCCTTGTCTTTACTGTGTTTTGAACTCAAATTTCACTTTTCACTTATTAAACTATAGAGTGAGATGTTTTATTTTTGCCCTTGTCCTACCATGGCTACGCCTATCTGGGGGTCGGTTTGTCATCAATCGACATATTAATTGCAAAAAGTAAAGTGGCTGCTAGTGGATGTTTATATCTTTGCACTGACAGCATAACACTTGTGGGAGCTCCAGTGGGGGTGACCATCCCCACCGACTCTTCTAGTCTGATCATTTTATCAGACTGGAACAGATCATTGGGATTACAGTAACAGTACTAGGCTGGTTCACTGAATACATTCCAATTTGTTCATCCTAATGATGAGTATCATAATCACTCATAGTTATGGAGTTCCATAGAGTACTTAGGGCGATACTTTTCACTTTATATAACTCTCCCTTAGGCAGTATTATTAGGAAACAAGCTATAAATGTCCATTGCTACACAGATGACACTTAGCTATAATTATCTATCAAACCGGATGAAAGAAACCAATTAGTCAAACATCAAGCATGTTAAAAAATGGCCTGGATGTTAACAACTTAAAAAGCCTCCAGTTAATCCAGAATGTTGCAGCCAAACTGATGGCATGAAATTATGTTTCCCAGGAACCAAAAACAACAACTGTACAAATGATACAAAGTCAATCACTACATATGACAGTAGTGTTTGTGAACAAATGCATGTTAACATTAGCAGAGTCTACACAATCTGAAATCACACTCACAGCCAGTACTTGCTAAAGCAAGATTAAATTATCAAATACACAAATGACACTGAAGGCTAAATGATAAAATAAAACTGCATCAACTCAGTAACTCAGTTCTGTAAAAAAGTATT
>OMLM01020053.1:175991-191058 GCA_900302695.1 Helostoma temminkii | reverse complement strand
CCTGGAGATGCTTTGCCAGGTCTTCACTGCAGACAATTTCATTCAGTCATTCATCTTCTGAACCGCTTAGTCCCCGCAGGGGTCACAGATGTGCTGGAGCCTATCCCAGCCGGCATACGGACAAGAGGCAGGGTACACCCTAGACAGGTTGCCAGTCCATCGCAGGGCCACATATAGACAAACAACCATTCACACTCTCACCTACGGGCAATTTAGAGTCCTCAGTTAACCTAACTGCATGTCTTTGGACTGTGGGAGGAAGCCGGAGTGCCCAGAGAGAACACACGCAAACACAGACCCCGGGAACTGAACCCAGGACCTTCTTGCTGTGAGGCGACAGTGCTAACCACTGCACCACCGTGCCACCCCTGGGATACACATGATCACAAAATTACTGAAGCTTATTACTAGATGCTCACAAGCCTGGGTCAGCTGCTCAAGTGCCAAATAAAAGCATTAATAAATAATGACGAACAAAATGAAACTAGGCAAAGAGGTGTCTTGTACTGTTTGGGGAATATGTGATAAAAGTAGTGAACTGAAATAAAATGTTCACACTATGAATGCATTCAGCCAGTGTGTATGTAAACCTCTGACTGTAGCTGTACTGCAGCTCGTATGAACAGACTAACTTTGGTTGTATGAACGTGTAATAACTCAGTATTGGTCGGTTTACACGTAATCAGTCCACTGTGGAAACACATGTATGGTGCTGACAGAGCTGGTTTAACTGAACAGTGTATGAATGATGGAAACTTCTTCATTAAAACAAATAGGAATATGTTGTCAAGCTGTGTCAGGGTTCTTTCTAAATTCCAGCTCAAAGTTTCATTTTGGATTGATGTAGCCATGACAACAGCTCACTGTCCTCCTCACATTCACTTGTAATCTTGCTGTCAGTAAAGGAGGGCACAATTATGCCCCAGTTTCTCCATCTGCTCTTAACAACATCTCATTTGTCATTTACCCAAATGCTTCAAATGTTTACATTTTCTCTTTCTGATGAAGCACAAGGAAAATGTAACGTCATCTGCAGCTATGCAGATATAAACAAATCATTAATGCATCATTTCAACTGTTCATCCTTATTAAGGAGTGTAGACCTACATTCACTGCTCCTTGCCCACTTTTCCCACTGATTTCCATACAAACAACAACAATGCACGATGACATGAATAAAACAAAGTGAGTCAGTTTAAGTGTTTGGATTTGTTTGAGAAAAGTTAGTGTGAAAGAGAACAAACAGCAACAACTGGATGGATTTTTCAGTAAGCCGAATGACTTTACACAGGATCGGTAAATGTCATACAGACGTGCACACATCAGAATTATTTTATGTATTTTTTCAATTATTCAATTAATTTTTTCAATCACCCAGCTCCTCTGGACACTTACTGTAGGTGTGTGTGAGATCACACACACACACACACTGTAGATGTGTGTGAGGTCACACACACACACACACACTTACTGTAGGTGTGTGTGAGATCACTCCCTATTCACTGATTCACTACTCCCTATACAAAGGACACTTAGTATAGTAAAATGGTGAACGCCCCCCATAGTGCACTATATAGTAAAATTTGTACACAGCCTTAGAGCTCATCATTTTGTCTGGCTGCTACTTTACTGTTGTCATTCATTTTCACTGATCACATAGCAGTTTCCACCACAGCGAGCAGCTGTTTTCAGTGAGTGTCTAAAAGACCAGGTAAAAAACTAAATTTCCCTCAAGAAGTGGTGGAAACCAAAAACAGAGCTAAAAGAGTCTATACAGGGCTTACATTTGTTGGGTGTTCAGAAGCACCACTCTGTATGTGTAAAGAAACTGCTAACAGGTTCAGCAGAACCAACCATTAATTATGGGGTTGGTGGGTTACTACTCTACTCCTCTTGACCTTGAGCAACACACTGAATGTTGCTGTCAGTCGGTCGGCTCTGCCATTGGCGTGTGTGAGAAAATAGGTAGAATGACAATCTGCATAAAGCTTTGAATAAGTCAGAGGTAATTTTGTATTTTCATCTGTGATTATAACTATATCTTTAACAAACAGATCAAAATGAAGGATGCCATCCAAATCTACTAGTGAATGTGAAGCATGTCTGAATAGAAGTCATGTAACCAATAAGAATTTATTGTCACAGCCACAACTAGTTACACAAAAATAATGGGTCACATTTACACAATTTATACAAGTCTAGAACTCAATGTACAATTAACAGACTAACTAAATACCAATAGTTAAATATGTACTCACATTGCACACAATATCATTAAAACCTACACAAAAACATGTACTGTGTGAAAGTAACACAAGTCGACATAAAAATCACATTATTTACAAAAAACATCCATGTGAGATCTTTAGCAAAAGGACTCTGTCTGATCGATGTTCTCCCATCTGTCTGTCAGAGACATTATACAATCTATCATGTAAAATCACCCCCACTACAAAGTATTCAGTCTCTTAATAGTTGAAAAGATTATAAAGTAATAAAGTCAAGTAGCAAGAGCTGAAGAACACCAAATGCACTATTAAATACTGCGCTTTGCTTGGAGGGTATGGCGGTTTTTCCCTTTTAAAGCAGGCTGGTGAGATTAGCAGTTAGCTCCATGAAGTGCACTTTAAGCATTATAGCTTAGCAACTGTCTGCAATGAGGTTTTTTTCCTTTTAATTTTGTTTAATTTATACATAGAATCCTTCTGTACTCGAGTTGCGGACATCACTACATATAGTTTACACAATAAGGTCGATGGAGAGAGTGAGGACAGCAGAGGACGGGGACAAGCGGCATCTCTCCTGCTGCTGTTTGGCAGAGTCAGTGATGGTTCAAAAGAGGCTGCACCAGTCAGATGGACGTGTCTGTTTTCAACACACACAAATCTTGCTGAGCGTGTCTGTGGGAACAGCTAGTGTTGTTGACTGATGCTCTCTACAGTCACTGCAGGTACTGACAGAGGAGGTAACTGATCACCTATTGAACCTATTGGTTCTACTGTACTGTGAATAAGTGGGGTCCTGTCTGCACTCACACCAGCAGCTGTATAAATAAAGATTATGATCTTTGTCCATCATTGTCAAATTATGTGCACATGCATGTGTTTAACTGAATATAAACATTTGGCACTGACAATATTAACCCTTACTAACACTAACATGAATGTGTTGTGGCAGGCCGCTGACTGATGATACCATGACCCACAGTGTGTTGTTGCCACATTGCTGAATGTACCTGTGTGCTCATATTACAACATAATCGTGATGGGAGGTAAAGGGACATCTTACAGTAGGGGACTAGCAGAATGTGACCTAGTGAACAGAAAATATATTCACCTCAGAATCTTCTATTAAAACAAACAGTGTTCTGCCAAAGTTCTGCAATCGTTATCGCCTCAGTCACAATCCAAGTTGAGCAAGAAAGCTGACAGATTTGGAAAACGTTTCTTAAGTTTTAAACGCCTAAATTCCTCAACAGACAAGTAATGGTTCATTTTCATGGTGTTGCTTCTCTTTACATTTAGAATAATGAAATAGGAAGACACAGTGCAGCAGAACTCAAAGTCAGCATTAGGTTGAGTTTCCTGTGAATATTTGGGTCAAATTTCCAGCTGTGTGTTTTTAGTTGTCAGAAACGAGCAGTGACTTCAGTCTACTAGAAATTAATGCTTTCTCAGATGTTGAAAAGATGTCCTGCTCATACAGCTGCTGACTGCAGAGAGGTCACAGAGCTTCAGACAATTTCCACCATGGTGATGGGACAAAGAGCCCATGCAGCTCATTAATATGTTTCTTCCATCTGACATGGAGGTTCCTCTCTGCGATGATGAGGTATGTGTATGTTCACAGAAACACAGTGTGGGCCCCGGGGTCCACACATTAGTGGACTGTGTGTGTTTGTCTGTGTGCGAATGACAACTGCAGACATTCACTGTGCTGCACATCAGCTGTGTGTTGTGATTTAGCAACATAGAAAAATGAGATAGAGCATGAGATGAATGCAAACATCAGTCCAGTTCTGAGAGAGAGATGTGGAGAGAAGAGGGGTGTTACTCAGAGAAGGGGGGGAACATGCCGAGGTCAGCGAAGTCCTCAATATTGTAGTTGGCCGTTCCCTGGGTGGGATCTCCAGCCATGGGCAACATGTCCTGCAGAGACACAGGAATGAGTGGGATCAGGGGTGAGGTGTGTTCTGAGGACACACAGCTCTTTTCAGACATATCGCATATCTGTGTACACTGGGCATCAGCCAGAGGCTGGAAGACAATACAGCAGAGTCTTTGTCTGGCTGTATGTGTTACCTGGAAGACTTCTGTCTGGGTGGGGTTGGGGTGTGTGTGCTGTTCCCCAGCTTGCTGGGAGTGATGCTGGTTCTGCCACTGGGACCAGACCTCACTGGGACGACCTGGGAACTGGGCTCCACTCTGACTGCTCTCTCCCGACACATCTGGAAACACACACAAGGTTACAGACTTACATAATAACTATGTCCAAGAGATATTAACACATCATTCGCCTAAGTGCTGTCAACAGACTGGTTGTGTGTTCAGGAATGAATACAGATTCAAACAGAGCTAGTAGTCAGATGCCTGAAATGGTCTGACATTTAGGAGACAAAGATGAGTGACTGAAAATAAATTGTGTAAAAAATCAAAGTCAGAAAATGAGCCTGACAGGAGGAAGACAGACAGTCCATTTGATTAATATGTGTCCATGTGGACAACAAAGCGTGAGTCCTGGGCAGCTGATTGATGAGCCATCACTGACTGAAAACAACCCCATTGACTATTTGGTAACAGGTACTTCCTTTTCCACTGCAAATACAGTAACTCCTCAGTGTAGCAATGGTTCATGGAAGTGATGTGAAACTGCCGACATACATGGAAACAGTGGGGACATGCTGCGCTGTTTTCTTTGCATGTTGCTTTTTGTCACAGCAAGGTGCACATTTTATTTCAGAAAAGGCTGAAAGCAGCAAAAAGAAAGACTGCTGAACACTGGAACTCATAATCCAAACAGGGTAACTAAAGGCTGGGACTGGGCAGTCAATCACAATAATCTCATCTGACTTAAACTTCTGCTCTTGCACATTTTCTGCATTGTGAAAATGGAGTTAGCGTAAATTACATTCAACAAATTAATGTAAAACCAAATTAACATAGATAATAATCTGTGTTTGTAATGTATGCACACCTGCTGTAGTTTGTCCGACTAAAACCACAGGCTCTGTATTATCTTCCTGGCCGGTATGCCGTCTTTGCAATTTCATGTTCTCATTTTTATCGAATGATGCATTTCATCAGACTACTGTGAAAACAATCAAGGACCACAGGTGTGTTTATGTAATCATACTGTAGCGTGTAATGTTGATTACAGTTTGCACACCCACATTATGGAATTTGGAAAAAATGTTAATGTTATTTTCTTATTTTTCTTGGTGATCAAATCAAACATCTCACATTTCACCATCAAGGAAAATACATTCAACTTAACTGAGCCAGTAGAGGTGGTTTTACCTCTACTGGCGAACGACACATGAATCAGCTTTGAACTTTATAACACTGTTTGTTGTGTACGACTAGGTGAGCAGCTGTCCCATCTAACAGCAAACACTCACTCAGTGTTACTAAATAAGGGTCATACTGTATATGTTAGAAGTCGAGAAGCAGCACAACGACCAACGACAATTTCTTCCTTTAATGGTTTTCTCTATAAGTAAGCTTCTACAAGATTAACCTGTCTTCAGTCAGTTTGATATCTACACATTATTATAATTATATAATAATTATTTTTTTGCTCTTGATCCAACAACTTTCAATTTCAACTCAAACCCTTTGTCCACCGTCTAAAACCAACACTCCCATTGTGCCAAATGTGGCTACATTTCCTATTTGGTGAGTAAATCTCCACCACACTATCCAGAGAGTCTGATTCTGCCGTCCATCTGTGTCGCAGTTGACACAACATCACCTGCTAATCAGCAATCTATGTCTGGTTGTAAGGTTGTTTGTGTGATTGCTGTGTGACAGATTGCCACCATTCTGAATGCACATCATACATATTTCAGGGACCAATGTGTAGGTCAGAAGATCAAGGCTTCTTGAGCTGTGTTCTGGCTTTCAAATTTGAAGTAAATAAAAATATAATGAATTTATTAACTGCTAATCAATTTAATAATATTTTTGCTTAAATGTTGTTATATCCTCTTTAACTTTGTTTTTACCATATACCATATATTTTACCATATATTATCCCAAAAACATCTCAATAGAATATTGAGACAAAAAGGCATTTTCTTTTTTTATCTGGTGCGCTTTTAAAGAAGTGACAGGGTCGAGCTGACACACGTCCTGCCCAGGCTTTGCTGATTTATATACATATGTAACTAGTAAAGCACTTCCAGACCTTATTAAAAGAACAGAGTAATAATTCAGTCTCATGCTTTAAAGTCTTAGAGTGGAAATTTAACATTCCAAGACAAACAAAAATTTTTAAGCCAACCAAAGTAGTCAAACTCTAATTTGTCTGATGTTGTATCCAGCAGTGGAATTTATTTGATTAGTTCAAATACAATTTAGCTTGAATTCTTATAGATATTGTGATACTATTATTTAATATTAAGATCTTATCCAGAACAGAACCTGTGCTGTATGTACAGCATGTTTCTATTACCCAGTAAACAGAAAGATGAAGCTTACCAAAAGCTGTGCTGCGGTTTGTCAGTCCTGAGTAGGCATTGCCGCTGGGTGAGGAGGTGGCTGGAGACGACAGCGGGCTGTAGGAGGCTGGGTCAGTCTGGTAGCTGTGGCCAGAACCAATGCCAAATGGACTGGACTGGGCTTTACTGGACTGGAGAACACAGATGGTTAAAAGTATAGCTTATTGTGTTTACAATAGTCAGCTCAGTGTTCAGTATGATACAAATGCAGGGTTCACACGTTAATCATTCTCTATGCAGTTTGCTACACTAACTGATCCAGCGGCTACTTTCTGGTTTACAATTAGGTAGAAACAAGTTTGAAATGATTTAGATTAAAATGAAGGTTAAAATGAAGGGTAATATAGTATAGTTTATATGATAAAAAAATACTAATAATGTATGGTCAAATAACTGTTTCGCAGAGTCGTCCAATAATGAGGAAAGAACTACAGGACACATGGAAACATGTACAATTTTAGCTGGTGGCTTTTTCTTCTTATGTTATCTGGCTTAGGTCACCGTGATGCATTTGTAGTTTGCTGAACAACTAAGGATTTAGTCTATTGGAATGAC
Organism: Helostoma temminkii; assembly: GCA_900302695.1. Taxonomy (NCBI): domain Eukaryota; kingdom Metazoa; phylum Chordata; class Actinopteri; order Anabantiformes; family Helostomatidae; genus Helostoma; species Helostoma temminkii. The sequence continues at coordinate 183,785 of OMLM01020053.1, read as the reverse complement.
CAGAGAACTGCAGCAGTGTGCGATCAAGATGGATGAGCCTGTTAAGAAACATATGCTGTGTACGCTCCCTTAGCAAAATTGTGACACACACGCGCGCACATGCACATACACACATACTGAAAACATGGCAAATAAGACAAGTCCATCTGTTAACAGGCACCAGGAATGGGAGTCTTAGGAACAGGAGGCACAGAGAAAATGAGTTTGGCAATCGTGGCAACAGTGGAGAATGCTGACTATTAATGATCCAGTAGTTTCACTTCAGCACCAAACACTGTTTGTTCAAGCGTGTGTGCTCCTTTGTTTGTATTACCTGTCCAGAGAAGGGGGGGCGGTTGCCTGACCATGCCACCTGGCCTGTGTTGAGCTGTCTGGAGATCTGTGCTAGATTCTGATTGGAGGAGCCTGATGGCTGGATGTCATTCACACCAGGGACATGGATCACGGAGGAGCTGTGTGCACAAACAGGACTAACCTAGTCAGTTATACTGTAGCTGTGGCCTGCTTTATTACATGCACTAACACACATCACATCACAGACACACCTGAAGCTTTTTCCAGAGTGCCCCTGTTGGAAGGGAGAGCTCTGAGAGTAGAGCTGTTGCCCACCAGCTGTAGAGGAGGGAACCATCATCTTCTTTTCTCCCGCTACACACACAGATGCACACACACACACACACACCGGTTTCATCATTATAAGAGACAGCAGGAAATAAACCCAAATACAAAACTAAACCCACCAATATTAGGATAGTTGTACTGTATGAGGTGCGTGTTTGTGTGTGTGCCGTACAGCCAGAGATGTTGGTGTACATCTCAGCAAAACGTGGGTCTCTCTCCTGAGAGAAAAGGGCTTCTGCCTTGTCAATGTTCTTCCCTGTCTCATGGACCCCGCTACTGACACTGGCAACAGGCACCTGAGGGTGAGGGTGAATGTGGGGAAGATAGGAGGTTTGGGGGTAGTGAAGTAAAAAAGATAGTGAAGTTTAGACGACTTAGGTCACAAAAAAATAACACAAACAATTCACACACACATACAAAGACACAAATACAAGGCTGGGATTCATGAGAATTAGCATGGAAAGCTTAAATTTAAAAAAAGCTTGAATAAGTATCCAGGCATGAAGAATGCTTCATTATAAGCAGATTATAGAGTAATTATATGGACTTTGAGCTACCTGGAGGCAGAACCAGCTAACTGGGTTGATGAGGTGGTAATAAAGCACAGTGTTACCTGGGAAAGATCATAGGCAGTAAGTCCATCTCTCTGGTGAACCTCCAGCTCTGCCTGCTGCTGCTGCTGTAGCTGCCTGCAAAACACAACAACTCAGACTAACTGATGTGGAATGCATGTTAAAATTTCATTGAAGCTACCTTCATTTTAAATGAGTGTGTAGTCATGCAGGAAAAACAAAAATACTCAGTAGAACTCAGAAAAAGACAGAGGTAAGTACAGGGAAAAGACATCATGTACATCAATTATCTTTCAGAGCTGTAGTCTGGTTTAAAGTCATCCTGCATCATCAGCACTACATCGTAATACACACATGGACATGTATCAGACACCACTTTACTGACCCTGATCAGTTTACTTATCTTCACTGTTGGCACAGAGGGCTCATAGTGATTTTGAGCTCCATGAGTGGAGACTGAAGTTTATACAGATGAGGTTCATAAATGAAAAACAGAAACAGAAACAGGTTCTGTCGTAGCTTTGTGTTGCTGAGCACACACTCAACACTCCTGTTTAACATTTTCACTTGTTCTTGTTCTTATTGAGGAAAAGCTTTGGAATTGTATAGTTGATCATTTATCCAGCTCTTAACTAAGTGAATTAGCTCTTAACTAGGTGAATTATCGCTTTATCAAACAAAAGCTTCAGAAGAAATGCTTTCATTTTTTTTTTTACAGATGGTGTGTTCACAAACATCTGCTGCTTTTTTTAGCACTGTCTCCCTGCTTCTTTATTCCCTATGATAAAACAGTCATTGTGCCTTAATTTGTCTATACTCCAGTCCAGTGGTTCTCAGCCCTGGTCCTCACTGGTGCCTCACACAAACAGGCACACTGTCCTGTTTGTGTTCCAAGTATGCCTGCTCTTACAACAACTGATTGGCTGAACACACCTAATCTAGATGGCCACTTCTGGAACAGCCCTCAGGTTGATTTGAAACAGTATGCGTGTGTGGGTATGAAGAACTTACTTGACGTTGGTGTTGGTGCAGATGATGTACTCTATCTCATCAGAGTATGGGTTCTGGAAGGTGAAGCTGCTGGTCCGGATCAGCATCCATTCTCTGTTCTTCATTCGGAAACGATACATCACAGACAGGACCTGACCCTTCAGTTTCACCACCTGCAAAAAAAGAAAATATCTCATTAACACGAACTTGAATATGTCTTTGTTATCCAATGAGTTGAGGAGGTGAGAAAACAAACAAGAGACTGACATACTGTGACTAGAGCCTCATAAATCTTTCATCCAATTACAAATTTCTCACACTTCTCACACTACACACACTGTCAGTTGTCAATTTCCAGTGCATCACTGGGGAGTGAAGAGTTTCAACAGCAGTGTGAAACATTCAATTAGCTACGATTTTATCAAGTCAACATTAATATCTTTTGGTGAGGGGCAGATGTCACTAAGCCAGCCACCATTTCAGTTTAATTAGCAGTTGTTTGAAGATCCATTCTGACAACACTGGTTTGTTTTTTGAGTTGAGCTGTCATACAGTCTGCTGTACTGTCTTCTCTGTGGCAGGCTGCTGGGACCAACACAATGCATGATATTTCTTCTCTTAGCTAGTTTCTAACCCTGCAAGTGTAAAATTGAGCAAAATGGCTCTGCAATTAACTGCAGAGAAAGGCCAGAAGAACAGATATGGAGGCCAGAGACAACAGAACAGACTGTGGGGATGAGTTCCTCTAACAAAACAGAGCTATGAATACTGTGAGAATGATGTTGTTTGCTGATTCATTGGCCAGATCCTGTGGCCTCTTTGAATACATAACAACCAGATCAAATACACCAGATAAAGAAGGAAAGAGGAAATCAAAGTAGGTACATCAAATAAACCAGAGAGCCAGATCTGATCAAACATGCACCCATATATTTCTCTCCTACTGTCGTTTTAGCAGTTCCTCTGTAATTGAAACCTCATTGTACACCTCAAAGACAGTTTTTTATGTGTAATTATCTGTGTGTATTCATATCTTTTGCTTTTTAAAACTTTTCAAGCCTCACTTCAACAACTGGACAACACAGTGGCCTGCTTGCCTTTATAGACCAATCATCACACACCATCTGGTGTTGCGGTGCATCATGGTGTACAGAGGTCATAATGGACACTCTGCTCTGTGTGTTCTGACACTACTAAACTGAAGAACATGTAAGAGAACTGCAAAGAGATAAGACCATGATCTTAGGTATCTGTGGATTTTTTAAGGTAAAATCTTCTTAGATATTACCCACGATACATGTCATCTGGTATTTAAGCAACAGTGATGTTAAATAGTGTTGTGTGTGTGTCAGTCTGGTTACAAAAACGCACTTTCAAAGTGTAGGTATGTGCTGGATAAGAGCCAGAGGTTTCTACAGTGAGCAGAGAAGGAACACATTCCTGCTGTTGTGAAAGTTACCATCAAGCTGCTGAGAGTGGTGAGTGTGAGTTTTATTAAGGCGGAGTGATGCCCTTTCGTCTGTTTTCATGGATAGACACAGCTCTATCTATGAAAACAGCTCTCTAACTTAGTCATACCTGTTGGAAGCTTTCTCTCAAGTGACTCTGGTCCTCAGGATGGCAGAACTCCAGAATATCTTTTCCCAGCAGGTCCTGCAGGATAAGATAATGGTTAGTTAAGGATTTAAAGCAAAGGTATTTCTGTACACATACTGTATCCAACAGAAAGACTGTAGCGCTATGACTCTTTTTTCTGTGGTAGTGGTAGCCAACAAGAGATGTACAGCTGAAACACACTGACAGAGGTAGTACAGATGTTAATAAAGCAAAGGTTGGTGAACTTTAGACTGTACACTCAAAAGTTAGCTGAAATGAGAAATTGATGGAAGTAATGCACAAACCTTTGTTTAATGTTACGAAATGTCAGGGAATGACACGTATTTCATTCAAAAAGTAAGATACTGTACATTGTTTGTGGTAAAACTCATAAAACTGTTTGCAAGAAGTAAAGTTAAAATACCTCCTCCAAATAGGGGGACCACATATCTGTTGTGACTGATAGTGTAACAGAAATGTAGTTGCTCGATTGAGTGATTCTGTCTAAGTGAGTAATGAGGAGAATCAGTCAACAAAGGCACCAGCTGACAGGGCAGAGGAATGTGTTTAACATAACATTGTAGGCAGCTAGTGTTTTTTATCCTGGTCTGTTTATTTCTACTGTCAACACAGTAACTCATGTACATAGCTGTTAATACAAAGTACTGCAAGTCATGGAATTTGCTCTTCAAGTAGAAGATGAGGAGTTAATCTGAGTGTGACTGGGGTATTGCCACATAGCCTTAGCACAACAATTTAATCATAGAACAGAAAGTGAATTATCTGCAGGTCAGAGGTCAAAGTGATTTGTTATGCACATACGAAGCCCTTGACAACCAGCAGATAGTCAACAGAGAACCAGCTGCTTTTATGGATCTTTTTTTTTACATTTCTGGGGGTTCGCAGGATCATCCTGATATTTTTTTTAATCAAAGTGTAAATTTACATATAAAATCAAATGCTGAAATGGAGATAATAGATAGCAGATAAGTCATGCAGGAAACATTAAGGAGGGTGGAATTTCCATAACTGAGGGCTCATCTGCTAAATTAAGCTTTTTTTCTACTGCACCACACAGTAATACAGTCATCGCTGTATAACAGTTTCCCTTTCTCACTAAAAATAAGGTTTTCGTTCACAAATGTATTACATTCTATTCAGTTGCTGCCAAAGTACAGTAATGTTGGACTTTAAATGGTCACATGTCAGAGTTTAAGCAAGTTAGTGAATAACACATTTTATTTTCAGTGACAGCTGCAGAATGGTGAGCAGGACGTGAATATATGATATTCTACTACTGTCTACTGTAGGTGTTGAGTATGTATTAACAGTAGCAGCAAACTATACTGTAATATAAATCTCTCAAATTAAGATCTGCTTATCTCTTTGAATGAAATAATAATAATAATTAATAACAGGCTGGCAATATGTCAATGTTGGCAATTTACTGTGAATATGCATATGTTGCCACTTTCCCTGACATACAACTCAATAACAGGTGGCAGCACTGCGTTCACTAAACATTTTCATGGCTTTTAATCCTCTTAGCTAACCTGAGGCTGATAACCAATGACGTTGATGCAGCGTGGGTCAACAAACGTGATGACACCATCTGAGTTATGACGTGACAGGAACTCTGTGGGAACCGACAGGCCGTTCATGTCCATAGAGACTGGAGAGCTGGTCACCTAAGGAAGGCATGGATACATGTATCGTGTCAGAGAAGACATGGAAGCTGGAGAACAAACACAATGATCTTTAATTCTAGACTATATAAATAAAACTTGATTTTTATTAGGCAAGTTAAAATCATGACAGTGCTGCCATAACAAGCAGTCTGACATTACACTCTGTACTGAATTTCAGTGGACTCTTCCAGAGAATGATTTTATTTGTAGGAGAAACCACAGCTTCCATTATTCACTTTTTGTTCAGATCATTATAGTGTTTATGAATCAATTATGGGGTGAGGGAGAGAAAGAGAGAAAACCAAACAGAAAAATATAGTGATACAATAAATTAATCAATATATTTTGTACTAATAGGATGAAAAGAAAACTGTTGAAATATGAGGGAATTAAAGTGAGCAATTAACTGAGTGGATAAGTTCTATTCGATAAACTACAAACTGTATGTTTCCTTAAAGCAAGTCAAGATTGATTCTCTGAACATGCATTAGTGTAAGTCAGCTGATTCAGACACTCAGTTTCTTCTAAACTCATTGCCGGTCCAGCTACTGCATCTCTGTCCTACATCCTCTGAGGTTCTGGTAGAAGAACACCTATCAGTGTACAAAGATGATGTCATTTTAACAAATGAGCAAACGATACAGTGTTATAGTGACACCCTGGGTATTTCCTGTTGCATGACTCCAGTGTTTCAGCTGAACATCATTAGTTCATATTTTGCTGGGAGCTTGATGGTTTATTTTTGTTTCCGAGTGTGATCACAATGAATCAGTGAGAAAGTTTTATTTATCTCTCTCTCTAATTCTCATTCTCTTGCTAGCTGTTTTGACCACCTCTTACTCTTTCTCTAATGTGTGCCCACAAGGTAATAATGAGACCGTCATATGTTTCACAGTCAGAGGAAACAGTATTTTGGTGTTCTATGTGAACAGAGGGATTCACCACACTGATTTACGGACTATTTTTAATTGCTTAATATTGACATTAGTACTTTGTACTGTATTAACTGGGCATTTTGCATAGCTGTGTGGTAACATATAGGCTATGTGTATTAGGTGATCTTGATATTGTTAGGTTTTTAAGTACATCTAGCAGTTGGCCAGAAGGTGAACATTATCATCGCCCTCCTTTATGGCACGACTCATGTTTACAGAATCAGCTGATAACTGATGGACCCTGTCGCTGTGTGATGAGGTAAGTAATTAATCATGCTGCTGTGCCAAAATTACGCAGGAGTTTGGCCAAATCAGAAAGTGTAGATAGATATATCATTTCTTTTGCTGTGTGATAAATAGGTATTTAACAAACTACACATCAAGATACAGTGTTCACAGTTGCTGTGAGCAGCTCAATCGTCACATTGAAAGGCTGTTCTGATATTTCTGCCTAACTCTGGGTCACATGGTTACACTCATAACGATGATATTGTTTGTATTTTTTGGTGTATTACAGTATTTTCATACCTATATTAATCAGAAGATGAGGTTAAGTGCAGCAAATGGAAAGAGGCCACATTTATAACTGAAAAGGTGTTGATTTTGGAGCAGTCGTGTGTCCGGTGCCAGGTGATGGCACAGACAAAATTCTGAAGACAACTGATCAAGAGCTGTGTTTGAACAAAAGGTGACACTGCATCTACATCTGGAAAATATGGCCCATAATGTTTCTATTCTATAATATGTCTAGTTAATACAGTACGACGCATTGACGTGAATATTAAATAATTAAAAATAGTCCCCAATTCTGTAGTCATGAGTGGAGTATGTGATGTCCTGTTGTATTCAAAGCACTGAAATCCTTCAGATGATTGTGATGAAATGACATCCTGTCATATATGTGAGATATGATGACCTCAACTGCAAAGACATATTAACTCTATGCTTCTCTGAACCAATATGGTTTTCTTTAATTCTTTAGTAAAAATAGTGTGATGCAACTGACACACACCTGCAGTCTACCGATGGCCACTAGGCAGTATTTTGAGGTCTGACTTGCCTCCGTGTCTTCTTCTGGAATGGTCATACCTGAGAAAAGTAAAAGAATTTTGAGTTTGCATCTTCGACAAAACACACAGAAGAACAACGGAGGGTATAGGAAGAATGCTGTTTTTAATTCACAGTGTGTGAATGCGTATCACAGTAAGGAGACTAGAGAAGGCAATCAAGACTGTTGAAAACATCTGTTTGGGGAATACAGTTCAGCGATGAGATGATGGTGGTTGCTCAAAGGTCACACGGTGGTAGTGATGCTTCTCTTTCATACATATATAAACAGACAAAGAGCTGCATGAGGACAAAGAGAGGTTAAGAGGTGTAATAGGGTATCAG
>OMLM01020053.1:153245-171981 GCA_900302695.1 Helostoma temminkii | reverse complement strand
CCAGCGGCAACCCCCACCCTCCCTAAAAGGTCTAGTTAATTTTATTTTGTAAATAGCGCCAGCTCACAGCATAATTTAAGGTTATCTTTCCTATAGAACAGGTCTATAGCTTGTTCTTTTATTAAACAAACTAAATATCCTTACTTATCTTATTTACACAACGGAATGTCATGTCTTTTCTGCTCTCTGTGTTCTCTCCCCGATGCAAGCACACACACAGACATGTGCACACACACAGGTAAGCCAAGCTAAAAATGACATTCCTGTACAAGTAAACTGCAATCACGATTACTTTCTTTATCGGAAATGAATTTCTAACCGGATTATGTTTTTTACGCCAACATATATTCACAAATAACGTAACGAACGTAGAAGTTGCAAAAAATATAGGAAAAGTGTCCACGCCTAGGTCCTAAATGGGGCTCTTCAAAGTAGTTCCACACAAAGTGACTTTGCTTGAATATATTGAGAGTGAGTCAAATCAATGTGATAAAATCAAAATAGTAGATCAAATATGTAGTGAAGCATAAAAGAAAGTGTTTTCTGTGTATGCAAGTCAGTAACATTGTTGGATACAGGAGGACTTTGAGAAATATGTTTGGACATGCTTTTTATAACAGTGAAACATTGTCAGTATTGGAATGCACTGTAACAAATGAGTATTCTGGCTGACCACAGCTGCTGTTCATTGTGAAGGAGCACACTACAAAGCTTTTACAGACATGTTTCAAACCTACAGAGACACAGTGTTCATACTTCAAAGATTTCTGACTGGGTATCCTCAGACTTCAAATTCAGGGCATGGATGGGATCACAAAATGTGAGTCCAGCAGAGCAGTGAAAATCCAGTTCTCTTTCACTCCATAACAAACGCTGTGAATGCTGCCTTGCAGTTACATTTTACAACATAAAATCAAAGTGAGCATGAATTAAAAACTGCCAGCTGGAAATAGTTAAATCACAGAAGTCAATTTGCTGAGTATATGATTTCATTTCCCGTGTATTTAAAGGCAGGAGCGGAAAGGAAAGTAAGGTAAGAACACCTGGAGTTCTTGGGGAGTTCCTTGTAGGGGAAACACACTCCACAGGCTTGTTGTTACAGCAAATATCTGCACTATCAGCTGAAAATCCATCAGCCAACAGACAGACAGAATAAAAAACTGCAGCACATTTACACAAAGATGACAAGAAAAGTTTGCATGAAACAAAGACTTGTGGGAGTCTTACACAGAACTTTTAAAAAAGCTGCTCTGACTGAAACATGCCGTACCACCTCTGGATATGACATCACAACCATACAGGCTGTTGTGGATCTGAGGTTGAACCTGGGTCCTGACCCAGAGTTGTGTTGAGCCCACAGCTGCTTTAAGTTAGACCACACTCACCCTAGGCAAGGACTCATGCAGTGAGGTGAAGTTTGGGTTAAGCAGGGATAGAGATAGGAGTACTGAGTTAAGGATGTGTACAAACCTGCAGGGGGCCAGGCTTTGATGTAGCCAGTGCAATGCACCACAGAGTACTGCGCCTCTCCTTCCTTTGAGGGTCCAAGGCCGTTCCTATTCATCAAACACACACAGACACAGCAGCATGTTAGGCACTGAGACACAGTGGAATGGACTTAAAAACACAGATCTTCTTTACAGAATATCAACATTTGTCCGATTACAGTTGCAATATGTCTTTTTTTCTCTGTTTTAAATTGTGTCTGCGTGGAAATCATGTTTTTAATCCCCTCAAAACAGAGCTTTTCCAAAATGGCCTCCAATGTACATCTGAAAACACTGGCTTGGTGTTGCAATGTGTATGGAAAGATTTTCCAAAATGATGACCTCAGCCAGTCCTCTGAGAGCCCTGCGTGGTAGAACTTTTACTGCAAAAGTGAAGCAAAATATGTTCATTATATGTACCAATTATCACTTCATGTATGTTTATGTTGACATCACAACATAAACTGAAGCTTCCAAATAACTGGTAGTTAATGGAGTGGAGTGTTTTTTGGGCCATGATGGATTGGACCACATTGGACAAGATATGAGCTGCAGTAGTATGTTGTGCTCGTCGCCTCCTGATAAAGAACAGTCTGCTCTGTCATTAATTGTATAGAGCATTTGTATTGTTTGAGCAGTTTAGTTTGATGTTGATTTTAATTCCAAGATATCTGTATGACTTCACTATCTCTACATCCTTTTTCAAGTATGGTGAGTGGGACTGGAGTCTTCTGAAATCCAACACCAGTTTTTTGGTTTTACTGATATTGAGCTTTAAGCAATTGCTGCTGCACTTCTAAACAAAGCTCTCTATCGGGTGTCTGTACTTCTCATCAGTCAGCTGACTGTGTATCTGAGGTGGTAATGAGCACGCAAATGCAAATCATACAAACTGTGGCCCTCCAGTGCGATAGTCTGTGATCCACCAATTTTCTGAAGCTTTGCAGCAAGCAGGGCTGGATGGTGTTGAAGCACTTGAGAAGTCAAATAACATGACTCTCACAGTGCTGTCCTGTCTCTCCAAGTAGAATTATGCCAGCTGCAATAGAAAAATGATAGTATCCTCCAATGTGTGCCTGATATCCAAACTGCAAACGGTCCAGGCAGTTGACACCTGTGACCTCAGGTGAACCAGTCTCTCAAATGTCTTCATGAAATGTTATGTTAGTGTCACATGTCTAAAGTCATTAAAAGTACTGGGATGGCCTTTTTTGGAATTAGTACAAAACAGGAAGTCTTCCTTAAGTTAGGTAAAGAGAGGTTGAAGAGATGCTGAAGAACCTCTGCAAGCTGTTTGTGTAGACAACTTCTTCTTCATCTGTTCTGTGGTCATGGTGCATGTATGTTGAGATGAGAATGGTGGATGGGGAAGGGGTGCCATTGGCATGGTTGGACAAAGGAAGTCAGAGTAAGTGGCAGAGATGTTACTAGAAGGAATTATACAGTATGTGAAGGCCTATTGTCTTCTACGGAAGAAGTGGAGGGTGAAGGGATGATGTATAGAGTGTCATGGTTTCCAGACTGGCTTCCTGTCATGCTCATATTTGGTTTGATTAGCTCTCTCTGTCTGTTCCTCCCCTGGTTCTCACTCATCCAATTAACCTTTATCATATCTCTGCAAGACACAGGTGCAAGAAATCTGCCTGGGGAAATCAGGTTTCTCTAATCTCCAACCCGATTATGGAAACCAGGTTTCCCATTTATTCTGCCTCATCTTTTGCTCAACTCTATCTCTGTACAGTTGTTTTTCCTCATTCAGCTTCCTTTTTAGTTCCTTCTGTGCAGTTTGGAGCTCCTTCCTGTCTCTTGCTGTTCAGGAAACCCTTAATGTCTTTGTTTATCCATGGCATACAGCAGATCAAGAATATTTTCGTGCTGCACACTCCACATACTGTTTAAGCTTTGTTAAGGTTCTGAGATAGCAACGTGGTTGAAATCTCCATTTATTATAAGGGCACTGGGGTATTTCATCTAGAGACCCACATCCACTGTATGAATGACATCACATGCATCTGTGCTGCAGCTGATGTCACAACAATAGCATGTGAACCCTCCCAAGGCAGCATAGTATAGTACTATATAGTACAGCGTGGTCTCAGTCCAACCACTAGCAGTTCAATGCCTGTTGTCCAGATGCTGTACTTCATTGTTAGATGTGCTGGATTGCACCTTTTGGAGTTTAAATAGACAGCAAAACCATCTTCTCTTTTCTTACAGCTCTGTGTCTGTACTAGTGAGAAGCCAGCTACTTCAGGTTGCTGTTGTAATGCATCTCTACCCAGTCTCTGCATAAGAATGAGTATAAAATAGTAGTTTAGCTTTAGTAAAAAGCACAACTAAACTTGTTAACTAGTTACTAAAAAAACAGCAAAACTAATCAAAAAAAGAGACAAACAAATGGATGCCATTCTAGAATTTTAGTTTCTGTCACCTTTTCACATTTTTAAAAACTGATGATTCAGCACAGATTTCATCAGATGACATTCCTAAGCTTGAAATAATGCATTAGGCATCTAATCATAAGCTGAAAACATCCTCCCTGTTTTTGGCCTGAAGACTGTTTGTTTAACTTTTTAGCAGATGACAGAGTAGAAGTGAGCTGTTCACAATCTGAGAATTAAATCACATTCTTCTTTTAAGTCTACTAACATCCCAACCTTTTCTCCTAAAAAGGTGGAGCAACTGCCACAATTAATTTAACAGAAATGACCCCTGGACCTGGGGAAACTAAAAATATAAAGGAGGTCTTACTCTGTCCTTATATGTTTCTAGCAAATGAGATACAAAGATAAGCAATAGGAAATTAAAATGGACATGTACTTGAGACGCACAGTATTATAGTTAAATCTCAGTATTATTGACCTTGACATGTGCAGTGAATTAACCCCTATAGGACCTAGGTGCCCTAGCATGCTGAGAATGTTATAAAAATACAAAAATGTTATTATTGCAATTATCATATTTACTTTATACATGTATGAAAGCTTGGTTATCGTCTTTTTACAGTAGGCTGTACAACATGGAAGTGGCAGAAAATTCTTACACACAGCAGTGAGAGCAGCGTACCTGTTAGCTATTTAAAGTTCAAATAGAAATTTTTTGCTTGCCTTGTACCTGCCTGTAAGTCGCTTCTGAAAAAAACGTCTGCCAAATGACTAAATGTAAATATAAAAGGGTGTGTCTTTCCAAAACGACACTTCAACATCCATGAACGAGATTTTTAGATTTTTTTAGTAACTTGTTTTTGGATGTTGGCTGGGCTCGTCCAAACAAATGCATGAGAAAAATCTGGAACATTTTAACAGTTCAGAATAGATGCAGTGTGGGACATACATTTCAGAAGTAACAGTATGTATAAGAAATTAAACAAAACTTCATACTAGTGTTGAAACAATGTTTAGGAGAAACATTAGGGCAAAAATGTTATGGAAATGTAAAATGTAAATGCCAATGTAAGTAAACTGCTGAATAATTAATACAATAGCCTGATTAAAATGCAGTTTGTCTGGGATCTGATACTTAACAAAGTGCATTCTTTTGTTTTCAGATCAAGTTCCTGTACCTGTATCGCTTCCTCATGTTAGACAGACGGTTCAGGGAGATGTGATCCAGGGGAGCACTGCCACACCTGCACACAAATGCAAAACAAAGGCAACAGCGTTAGTACACAATGCCAGCCAGTGTTTGCTAATTACAGCAAGAAGGGCAGCACACATACAACCACAACTTAGGGTTCAGTGTCTTGCCCAAGAACACTTTAACATATGACAGGAGGAGCCACATGACTGCCCAACCTCCTGAACCATAGCCGCCCCATTTTTTTCCATGTAGTTGTACATGCTTTCAAAATAAAACATTTACCAATTGTGAAAAGTCTTACCTTACATAAATTGCATTAAGATGATTTTTATCATTACTTGGCACTATCAATACTGCTATCACATTTCCTTACATATTCTTATTTCTACTTTATTCTGTTGCTTTAACATAATTTCACTTTTCTGCAGTGTAAAGTCCTGTTGAAACTGCCCATGTTTTCTGATGACATTGTTCACAGAAATTATACAAACTCTTACACAAATCTGGTTCTTTGCTTGATTGTAGGGACATCACGCTCTAGTATTTTCTCCAGATCCCACTCTGAGTCTGTTAGTACTATACCTTTTTTCTTTTAGTATATTGTTAAGTGCCTTGAGGTGACTTTTGTTGTGATTTGGCGCTATATAAATAAACTGAACTGAATTGATACAGATTCCAGGGACATTTAATCAAACATTACCCTCCAAAGATTGATGCTTCAGTATTGTCTTCACCCACATGCACAGAGGCTCAACGCTTGCTAGTAGTCAGCAGTAAACTAGTAGTCTCATCTGTTACACAAAAATCTAGTTTCAGCTAGTTTACACCAATTCACTTTATTAGTTTCATTCATATTAGTTTCAACATATTGCTAAGTATCAATTTGAATTATTCTTATTTGTATTACACACCTAAACAATTTTAGCTTCACACTGTTTCTAAGCAGACCTTAAGTTACAGCAGAGGGCTGATGTAAGGATGTCAGTAAAAGGTAAGTTTTTGGGGTGCTCAATCCTAATTACTGAAAAGTAAAATGCTTAGAGGACAACTCCCTGCTTGCCATTTTCCAGGTATTTTCAAGAATGTAAATATGTTCTGAATAACTTCAGCTTTTCCAGGAAAATGTGATTAGCTTTATCTCAAATAATCGTTCTGTAACAAGGCCAAAACGCCTCTGGGCAAATAACAATCATGCACAAGGGATTGGCTCAGGACTTGGCATTGCAGATGTTTGATAGTGATACTGGGGATATTCAAGAAACAGTGTATATTATAGGATTGTTGTTTATAACAAATCCATTAAAAACTCTTGATAAAGACATACTATGCTGACCTACAAGTCAGTAAACTACAGCAACAGCAATGTAATAATGTGTCATGTCACAAAATAAACAATGTTGCAATGTATTTACACATAACTTAACACAGCAGCAACATTAGCGTGGTGCTGGGACTAAATCCTGTTATGTGGATGTAGTATTGGTAAAAACCAGACATCACTGTCATCTAGTACTAAATTAACCACAAGACTACATACATCTAAATGACTGAACTAAGGTCCTCAAAAACAGCTGGATCAGCACTGCATCAGGTTCACTGAAGGTTTGCTCCAATGAGTGAAATATGTGGTATCACTGTTGCTCTTTTTGTACCATAGACAACAAAGAAGCCTGATTGCTCATCAGACCCTATCAGAGTTTAGAACAAACCCCAAGTCAAATAGGTTACAGACTACAGTTTCAATTTGGGGAGCAATTATTACCTCCAGGTGAGTTTCAGGGCAGCCAGTATGCAGCCAGTGTTTTTCCATGTATTACATAACCCTAGCTGGATCTAATAAAGGCTTCCCTGAAATGTCAGCCAGCTGATCATGCTGTGCTCCTCTCAGCCATCTTTATGTACGTGTCACAGAAGTGGCTGTGTTTCACTGTTTCCTCTTTCAGACGGTCCCTGCAGCATGTTGAATGAATTATGTAGGCGCTGGAAAAGCAACGAAGACCATGCCAGTCCAACAAATTCCTAACACCATAACACAGTGTGGCTCTCGTGCAACTCACAGGCCTTTGTGATAGATCCAGACAAAACATAGCTTCAGCAACCCCTGATGATTCTACACACTCTGGCACTAACACAACCACAGCGTGTCAGAAGGAAAACTGGAAAAGGTATGTTATTTTGTTAAACTAAACATGAGGTTTCCAAAGCCCTAAAAGCAGCCAAAGTGCTTTGATGGAGTTTGCAGCCAGTGAGTAATGAGGGCTGTGGGGCAAGCACAGACAGAGAGCACAAGGACAGAGACAAACCCAAAAACTGGGTTTGTGAAGGGTCACAAGCTATGGAGCAGAGATGGAGTGATTTCCAGCAGATGGCAATAATTATCATATGGGTTATGAAGTATGGAAACATCAGTCGACCAACAACCTTAATATTTCACCAGGATAGAAAGCTTGAGGTTGTATGAAATAGGTTATGGGTTCATTAACATTTGAATTTAAACAGCAGATATGACCTGCATATTATTGCATGTTTGCAGTGTGGCGCCATGTGTCCCACTACCTGAACAGTCATGATAATGCAATTTATATAAAAACTTGCGAATGTACAAAGTTGCACTGTGTAACCAAATATTTGACCAAACTGGCATAATTTATTAAAACTTCTATCATGACAGCTACAGTAAATCCATTTCCAACAGTGTATCTTAAATTTGCTGCAGTTAAAAAGCAGTTTGGATCTCAGGATCAAGTTACCATCTGTCCCATCACCCTGCCTGGAGCTCCCTCAGAGCTCTGAGTGCTGAGATTTGAAAGAAATATTTCTGGTTTAGAAATAAAATTTCTATACAGCCATCAGCCACAATATTAACACCACCTGGCAGTTTTAATGTTAACAGTAGCTGACAAATAAATCTCAAGTCATTTTAGAGTTTTAAGGACTTGCTAGGTAGGTCTCTAGAGGCCAGGACAAATGATAACATAAAGTAGCTAGAATTAATATTTTCATGAGGGACACTTTGACACTGTAAAAAACATGCAATAATGTTACTTGTAGTCACAGACTTACATTCTACATTCCTATGTGTTATATGTTACTGCCCAGGCAGCAACTTTAACATCTTGGTTCACTCTCACCCATCCCATATCATTGTTTCCAGCCACAGAAGGCAGCTATTTTCAACAACACTAAATGCTTAGCACCAAACAGCAAACATCACTAGCAAATAGCTGGTGAACACATTGAAGCATTTAAAGTATAAAGATTATGGTTCTATGTATCTGCTGGATGTGTAAGTTAGCAGGGATTAAAAAAAATACATACCCATATTACAACAGTGCAACAGCTTGCAGTTGTGAGTCATACCACTGAGACATTGAATCACTACGCTGGACAAAGAGATTAATGTCTATAAACACCAAAGTACTGTACAATACTTTGTAATATTAATTAATGGGATATGGAACATTTTCACCCAGGCAGCTTTTTTTTTATCATTTTGTCATAAACATTAGAAATATACAGCATTCACATTACAAAGCCATCCACAAGGACTGGGTGCTGACACTGGAATCTAGAGCTAAAGATCTGCCACTAATGCACATTCAAACACCCTGTAGACTAATGCCCATCTCTCCCTGGGTCGAAGCTTGTTTGTGTCAAATTTCATCAATGACCACATAATATGTGACACAGCAGTACCATAATGCATTTGAAGAATTAAACACAAACACCGCCGACACTGTCGAAAACAGCTGTTGCAGCGGAAAAGTTAGAAAAGAGTGTTGGAAAATGACACAGGACATTGTCACTCTGATCCAACATCTTCCACATAAACAAAATATCCAGTTATTATTAATCAATCTGATCTATTTAGTGATGTGGTGTGACTGGTTGGGTGTAATGGCGCTACATGGCACTCTACATATGAACCGAGTCTTCAGCTAACTAGTGGACAATTGAGTCCTCTTAATTGTTCAACAACAAGTGCAAATTGTGCTTACTGAAATCTGTCTAAACTAAAAGACACACCATTCATGTGTGCGTAGCAAAGCTCCTTGTTGTGCTATGGTTCTCTCCTTTGTTTGTCTCTTTTCATCTTGTTTCCTCCTCTGCCTCTGACTCATGCTGTATGGACCAGCAAATAATGATTAATAGTGGAAATAATATCCTCAACACCATAATCAATCACGTAAGAAACACTGAGACTAATTAGAAACAGCTCAGCAGGACTCTTGAATGTTTTGTGTAGGCAGAATCTGAAACAAAGAAAACTGCCATCCCTGTCACTTTTAATGTCTAAGGGCTGTCATTTTGTCAGCCACCTACTGCAGACTACCAGTCCACTACATGAACTCCTGCTGCTGTCTGTCACTGTGTCCTGTTTCAGCTTGCTTGCATGTTAGCTGATTCCCATGTAGTGTTACAAAGCTGAGGTGACCTACAGTATATCAAAGGCTCCATTAGTTGTCAACATATTTCATTTTGGCCACAGCAAATTTTTTGTAATGGATGATTATCTAAATCCATTACCAAACACAGCTAGAAATATCTAATCTTATCTATAACTTAAAAAGTAATGCTTTTAGAATAAAATGTGTGACTGGGCTAAGCCCAGACCTAAACAAATCTGGATCTGGATAATAAAAGAATTTGAAAAGGTTTAAAAGGTTTTGAAATCAATTAAACCAATCACCAGGTCAATAGACAGAAATAAAAACATACACACCTCATACGGCAGATGAAAGAGCGTCGGGAGCCCATGCACATCCTCATGGAGGACTGCTGTCCTTCCTTCTTCACTGTACCCGTCTTCAGGTCTAGAATTCGTCCTATTAACACATAGACACACATGTGCACACAAACACAGCAGTGGCTCAAATTAGTTTTGATGTTTTGGATTACATCATCATTTACGCTTTCCAAATCAAGTGACTAATACATGCTTATTAAAGAATATAATATATAATAACACCATATACTCAGTGTCAGATATTAACTAACAAGTAGTATCTTATAAATAAAGCTGCATTAAATTTCTATAATGCTAGACTGAGTGGAAGCAGTGACAAAAAATATAGACTCCAACATTTCAGCAAACATCAAACAACAAAGTGGATATTTTCAGATCCACTCGACTTATTTTTTAAATCCTAGAAGTTTTCTCTAATCTGAAACTGAATTATAATTAAATACTACAAAATAAAAATGTAAAAAGTCTTATTATTTCAGGTTAAAATCAGGATGTGCTTAGCTTTTGATTTTAGCTGTTATCTATGGCTGTTATTAAATGTTAGCTTTAATAATAAATAAATAAACAGTTAAATCGGTCATCAGTAAATGTCATTTTTACCAAATGCACAGGCGATTGGCCAGCATCTGTGAAGAAGATGCTGTGGAAAACACCAGGATCTTGTCACTGCAGAACTGTTTTCACTTTATTTGTCCACCAGTTTACATTAGTTAAACTGTGTCATATCGTCATATCGGAGTCATCCAGAGGACACTGTTGTCCTCAAATGAGTGTCCTTTGTAATTTTGGGTTGATCAGACACATCAGCTGTGTGAGAACCTCGTCATTCCTGTTGTGTCTGAGAAGCTCAAAAGAATTTTTGGAAAACATCACATACCTGGGAGTAGGAAGGGTTGTCAGAGGTGTAACTACTACAACCCCCTTCCACTATCCAACTAAGTAACCTATTCAGGCCACAGCAAACCACACTGGAAGACAAAGGTCTTCTACCAACTTTCTTCAGACTAAAAAAGATGAGTAACGAAACGTTTGACCTAACAAGAAAGATGTGCACTTCCCATGACTCAAATTCCAGACATATCAGATGCGATTCTTAATGAACCTGTGTGAGAGGGTGAGGGTTTACACTAAGGTTGAGTTTGTGCAGGATGGAGGAGAATAGGAGGCTGAGACCCAAAAGCTTGGCATTATTACTACATCATCAGCAGGACAGGACTGATACTTTCCAGATGGAAAAGGAATTCTCAGTTTCTTTCAAATATGAAGCTAACTGGAACTTCACACGCAAACTCACTTCTCTGATGGTGCTATTTCAAGCAAACAGATGGGAGAAGGTGGATGACCATGGTAAACACATAACAGACCAGATTACACAATGAATTATTTGCCCAAACAGCACAGAAAATAAAAACTGTGTAATATATTTTACTCAAGCTATTTTCAATATCTAGGTGTGTGTTAGAACTGTTTTCAACTGTTTTCTTAAGGGGCACTGAAAAATACTGGCGGCTGCATCATGACTGGGACCTCTGGACCAGAAAAGGCTTGTTGATATTGATAGAGCTGTGACAAGAACATGTATAAGAACATTCTATAGGAGTGTCAAATGTCAAGGTATCCATCTGTGACTTGAAGCTCAACAAAAAGTCTTTGGTCAGTCTGTCCTTTTTGTTATTAGAAGTTATTAGATTCTCTACAATCCACCAGAGTCAGCCAACCAGCCTGAGTCATGGCAGTATTCTAATTTACAGCTAGTTTACACACACTGCAAATATTCATCTGACAAACTATGGAAATGTTGTGACTCAAGCAGGGATGGAATAACGTGGTTATGTTGATTTGCGTGGAATACGTCAATATGCCACAGTGTTTACGTTATCCACAAGTGCCCCCCCTGCTCCCAGGCTTGCTGAAAATGCATCCTGATCTCGAAAACAAACACACACCTAATAAAATGGTGACCTGAAATGGCAGACTCTGATGCAATGTGTGTTTGGTGAGTTCAGAGGCAGTGCAGAGACAACAAATCTGTGTTTCAGAAATGATGAAAGCCCAGAGGGCTGCACCTCAAAAATTACTTAAAGTTATTACTATGCACTTCTAATAGGAATCCTTGACAAGTTTATAATCAGTTGTGAACAATGTTCATATTGTATGGGACAATTATGTGCTGCAAGCTACTACTAATCATCTGACCTATCAATAAGCTAAAAGTAGCTGATTAATTAACCTGGCTGTTTTTCTGTCAGGGCTCTGTTGAAGACAAGAATGTTAAGCAGTCAGGACATGTTAATATATAAAACTAAGTTTGCTTTTGTGTTGGATTGTAATGTAGGATCCAGTGATCCAGAGTTTTATCTCTATTAAAAGTACAGATTTCTCACACTGCCTGGTGCCCTAACCATGTTATTTAAATGATAGATGTCCAATTGTCACTACAAACGTTTGTCTGGGCTTTGCCAACACTCTGCATCTGCAGTGTATGCTGCGTTGTTGACTATATAACTCACAGGTATTAAAACTGTGTACATTCATTTGAAGTGTGTCTGCTACCAAAGTGTCGATCTGTGACGGTGATCTGTTCTGCTGCTTCTCCTAAATGGGTACCCTTCTGCCATCACAGTGCAGAAAACATTTGATCAGCAGCAAACACATTACAATCAATTTCTATGAGAGCACAGATGAAAACATAACTGAAGAGAACGCCACTGTGCTACATGTTCAGCAAGACTGGAGCTGTTGTTGTGTTTGGAATTTCTGAAAGATATGACAATATATTCCCTGCCATGAACTGACAATAACCAGACAGACTTAAAACAAACACATACAAAAGATCACTGCATCTCAGCACACCATCCTTCTGTTCTCTCTGGATGGACCACACGTCAGCTATGTGCTCATCCAATTCCGTACCAGCACATGGATGTTTTTCCATCTGTTTATCTCTACTGCTATATAGGGGGAAGAAAGAGAAATGCAAATAGCTAGGTTTGAGCTGAAACACCCTGGAGTGGCATTATCCATCTTTCTGTAAATCACGAAGCAGAGACTGAGGCAGACTCTGTCACCACAAGCATACAGACTTATCTGGACCTTTCAAACAACTCTATACATTACAGATGTTCAGCAGCTCTTTTAACAAATCCCTACTCACAGCAACAGAAGATCATATATGTTAATCTGAGATCCACCTTGCTATCGGCATTCTAAAGCATACCAGTACAATGCTGATAGCATATCTGGGTTGGCTCCTGTTGGCTACAAAAGGTCTGTGAGTTAACAGATGAAAAGAATACTTTAATATTTTTGGCAAAAACAATTTGTGTGTTCAGTCAGCCTCGTATCTGTGTGCTAAATGCAGAGCTGAAGACAGAATGTGGTTAGCCTAGCGTGACGACTAGAAGCAAAGGAAAATAACTGTACTGGCTCTGTCCAAAGTTCCAAAATACCCCTCAACCTCTTTAGAGAGCACTGAATAACACGTTGTATCTTGTTTGTTTAAGCCACAGAAATGTAAAAATTATATTGATGTGGTTTGAGGGTGAATTATTTGCTGGAATCATTTCTTGTTAAACACCAGACAGGTGCGGGGATTTCCAGTCTTTTTTTCCACAAGGGTGACCAGTTGTAAAACTAAAACCTACTGTGCTGAAAGAGTTCCTAATCCACCAAAATACGATCAACAAAAACCTAACTGTGTCATAATGTCAAAAGCTGTACTTCATAGTTTTTTTCCACTGAGCTAGGAACATAACTTCTTTTGAAATGTAAAACTATTAGAAATAAATATCAAATACCAGCTAAGGAATGCACAGATCAACAACACTGTTAATGGCCCAAAGCGGTAAATGGTTCATAGCATTTTCACTGCCACAGTGAATTCCTGACAGAAACAACTGGCATGCAGAAAACAATCACTTGTTCCACCTCGTGCTGATTAATGTTGTGCAGTCCTTCCACGTCAACAAGTTGGAAAAACATGCAGTCATGCAAGAGGCAAGAGTAACAACAGTGAGCAGCAGAAGAAGGAGAAAGCCCTCAAAACATGCTGCTTTAGTTCCACACAATAAAAGTCAACTCTGAGAAATGCTTCAACATCAAAGAATGTGGAAGCGCTTGTGTATTTGTGTATGCTTGTGTGTGTATTTTCATCTGTCGCTGTTCTACATTGAGATTAGTGTGTGCATTACTTGGCCATGCTGGGTACTGACATTCAGAGGGCCTCTAGGTTCAAAGGGACAGACTGACAGACACAAACTCAGCAGGTTCACTGTGATATCATGATGCCTTCAGAGAAACATGGAGAGGAGATTAACATGAAAATGTGGCCCTCTAGTGAGCACTCTGAGCATGCTTGCATTCTGAATGCCAGTCTCATCCTCAGTACCTTGTGAAACAATACCCTTGTGCATCTAGTGTTAATATGAAAACATGAAAAATGGATAATAGACAACAAGAGGTTAAACACAGAGAAGAGATCACTTGTCAGGAAAGCAGGGATCACTGCCTAACCTGATGCAGCCTTAGTCCAAGTTAATAGTCCAAGAACAGTTACACAAGCCCTGTGTACAGTACATCATTTCATCAAAAGGTCCTATGATTTAATGAACTTATACAAATAGAACTTTATAGTATAGATAGTGGCTTATTGAAAAAGAGACTTTTACCCCCCCTCCACAAAAACAGGATTCTCTACTGCCCCCATTGCACATGACATGTTTAGGGTTTAAGTAGTTCTAACATTTTTTTTCATTGCAGTAGGTTATTTTTTACATTTTACATTTTCCTGCCATTTATTTTTACTCATCTACACTTTTAGCAAGTCTGCAAGAGAATAACTGGCTACTAAATTACATTTACCTCAACATTATTCCTCTCTATTAACATGAAAGACATATGAATGAGGGGAAGGGGAGAGACAAGCTATTAAGCTTCATGCAGGATCATCTACATACATTTCAAGGACGCTTGATGGAACTGAGCCATTGTTTATGAAATTTGTTTCATGTTTTCATGTTTTTTTAAAGTACAGCATCAGAAAAAAAAATAAATGATCAACTCAAAGAGAGTTACTAGAGACAGCGCTTCCTCTACCTGTCATGGAGTTTTCTGAAGTGCTGAGCTGCTCCCTCAGCTTGTCTACATCATCAGGGTGGACCTGTTCATACAGAGTGCTGCCAAACCACTCAGACTGGGGGTGGTTCAGCACCGGCGTTACTGAATCAGAAACGTAGATTACCCGGCCAGTCTCTGCAGCAACCACAAACAGGAAGCCATCAGCCGCCTCTAGGATCAGATGCTTTAGTTCCTACGGGACCAGAAAGATCAGAGAAGATGAGTGTTTCACTTTCAACTCAAATGAAATAAGTTAACACTTAGGAGGTAGCCTATTTATAATCAACTGTATGTTGTAATAAATTCACTAATTAGCCATGATTACAAACAAGCGTAACTGTCAGATAATTGTGAGGGAGCACTGTACCTTCATTATCTACATTTCACAAACTGAGTTAAATGACAAAACAGGCTGTGAATCATTTGACAATTACACGCTTGCAATGGCCATCCAATGTTAATACATATAATTACGACAAATGAGGACATCAACCTCTTATTTGTTCCAGGGTGTGTCTCAAACCACTCTCTAGATTAGTAAGTAGTAATCTGACAAGCAAGCCATTTAACAGAAATCCCAATGTCACAATTTTCTTGGTGCACAGTAAAGGCAGAGAGTAGTTTTGGTCGCTTTGGTCACAGGCAGCTCCAGGTTTAGGTTCAACAGAGACCATAGTGAATCCAGGGCACCCTTTGAAATAAGACAGTGGCACTGTGTCTGTCATGTCTTATTGCAAAGAAACACTGGTGCAATAATCCCTTGGGACACATGCACCACATGTAGAACAATGTATCAAGTATATGGACAAAGAGAATAGTATATGTATGTATGAAAGGTAAAAATACTGGGGAGATTTGCATCATCCATTGAGGAGACTGGCAAAGGTTTAAAGGTTTAAACCATCATTTCATCGTTTCAAACAAAGTTTTTAGATGTACAATTTTGTTCTGTTTTCTACACACTACTATGTAGTCAATATGGTCAAAAATATGACTATGTATATATATGACTCATATTAATAATCAATAATAATATACATTTCCACTGCACGACAATGAGAAAGGATGAGGTTGAAAAATTCAACATGCTTGCTGGACCTCAGGAACAGAGATGCGTGAGATGTGAGTACCACTGAATAGGGACGGCCTGATCAAGGTCCTTTAATCTGCCTGCCTACAGTCTAATACAATATTATTTACCTACTGTGGGTGTTCATTAAATTTGTATCAGACAATCTGAAATAACAGCTGGATCCTTCTTTACTTGACATACATTATACACTGCTCAAAAAAATAAAAGAAACACTTAAACAACACATCCTAGATCTTGATGGATGAAATGTTCTAGTTGAAAATATTTATTCATTACAAAAAAACAAGAATGATCAATGGAAGTTATTATTCCATGGAGGTCTGGATTCAGAATCATACTCAAAAGTGGAAAAGATCACAGGCTGGAACAACTTCTGTGGAAACTCCTCAAGACAATTCAAAATGAGGCTTAGTAGTGTGTGTGTGTGGCCTCAACGCGCCTGTATGCACTCCCTACAATGCCTGGGCCCACGTTTGAGGATCTCATCCGGGTACTTAATGGCAGTCAGGGCACCTCAGGCTAGCACACAGAGGTTTGTGCGGCCCTCCAAGAAAATGCCTCCCTAGACCATCACTGACCCGCTGTCAAACCGGTCATGCTAGAGGAGGGTGCAGGCAGAAGAACGTTCTCCATGGCGTCTCTAGACTCTGTCACATGTGCTCAGTGTGAACCTGCTCTCATCCGTGAAGAGCACAGGGCACCAATGGCGAATCTGCCAATCCTGGTGTTCTCTGGCAAATGCCAATCAACATGCACAGTGTTGGGCTGTGAGCACAGGTCCCACTTAATGTCGGGCCCTCATACCACTCTCATGGAGTCAGTTCTGACAGTTTGAGCAGAAACATGCACATTAGTGTCCTGCTGGAGGTCATTTTGTAGGGCTCTGGCAATGTTCCTCCTGTTCCTCCTTGCACAAAGGAGCAGATAGCAGCTCTGTTGCTGGGTTGTTGTCCTCCTACGGCCCCCTCCACATCTCCTGGTGTACAGGCCTGTCTCCTCATATCTCCTTCATGCTCTTGACATTGTGCTGGGAGACACAGCAAACCTTCTTGCCACAGTGCACATTGATGTGCCATCCTGGATGAGCTGCACTACCTGAGCAACTTCTGTGGGTTGCAGACACCACCTCATGCTACCTCTAGTGGTGAGGGCACTGGCAAAATGCAAACATGACCAAAAATCAGCCAGAAAGGCTGAGGACAGGCAAATGGTCTGTGGCCACCACTTGCAGAACCATTCCTTTATAGGGGTTGTCTTGCTAATTGTCTCTAATTTCCACCTGTTGTCTGTAAAATTGATTCACAATCAGTTTTGCTTCCTAACTGGACAGGTTGATATCCCAGAAGTGTGATGGACTTAGACTTAGATTAGAATGACTATGTGTTCCCTTTATTTTTTTGAGCAGAATACCTGGAGAAAAAAAGGAGGAGGGTTTGATTCAATCCTAGAATCTTCTAGTTGTGAGTAAGCACAGTAACTCCTCCACCACCTTGCCTTTTCCCCTTGGGGCCAGGTTGTTCTCTTAGAGAGGGGCCATTTTGATGCGTGATGACACAATCATTCATCCAGGAAACAAAAGTAGAAACAAATGTGATTGCATCTTTTCAACCATCAATTACAATCAGAATTAACAGTGTTTTGGTCACAAGAGTGTGACTGTGATCTTGGCAACGAGGTGGTGGTGGGGGTTGTCAGGTTAGAAGGAAGTTATAAAAGAAAACAACATATCTTTCATTTCTTTATTAATTTACATGGTTCAAACTGACTTTGTGGCTCCCAGTTGGAGATGTTTTGGGTGTTTTACTTCATTTATTTTATGCAGACATAAACACACAAATGTCTTGATAAATGAGGCCCATTATCTGCATTCCTGTGGCGTGTTTGTGTGTCAGCAGCAGGAAGGGTCACAGTTGCTTAGTGTTAACAGTCTGCTGCACCTCAGCAACATCTTCCTGTTTGATATGGCTCTTGATTTATGTGGCTGTCACAGCTGACGTGCAGCGACCTCTGAGCAGCCAATAAAATATTCATATCTGTGTGGGACATGCTGCAGGCCTCTACATCCTCCCTGCTACTGAAAAAAGTAAACATAAAGAGTGTCCTGTAAAGTGCAGCAGATTGTGACCAGAAATCACCAGAGACTCAGGGTTCTCAACAAGCTACAATCATATGTGTAGACTGAGTATTGTGGAAGTCTTAAAATAATATGTCTAATTAGGTGTGACTAACAAGCCTTTAAAGGAGCACCATACATTGTGTTAATAGCAGGATATACAGAGGAAACCTTTAAAAGTTAAAAGAAACTGAGGGGAAACCAGGAGAGAGAGAGAGAGAGAGCTAGGTGTCATACAATTAAGTGTATCATACCATATCATATGGTGTTGTATTGTTTCGTATCATATTGTATCTCATTGTATCGTAATGTATCGTATTGTACTGCATTGTATCAGATTGTACAACAAAAGTCATCTCAAGACACTTAACAATACAACAATACAATACCCTTGAGCAAGCACCAGGCAACAGTGAGGGCTAAAGAAACCTCCAGCAGAACCAGGCTAAGGGTGGGTGGCCATCTGCCTTGAATGTTTG
Source organism: Helostoma temminkii (assembly GCA_900302695.1). Taxonomy (NCBI): domain Eukaryota; kingdom Metazoa; phylum Chordata; class Actinopteri; order Anabantiformes; family Helostomatidae; genus Helostoma; species Helostoma temminkii. The sequence continues at coordinate 153,368 of OMLM01020053.1, read as the reverse complement.
GAGTCAGTGGAAAGAGAGAAAAGGACAACAGGACACAAAACAACAACAAAAAACAGCAACATAACACTGAACAGGACAGTTAGTCCAGCAACTGCACACCAGGAACATGCAGCTCCAAGGCTG
>OMLM01020053.1:129526-153225 GCA_900302695.1 Helostoma temminkii | reverse complement strand
AAGGATACCTACAGAAAAGGAGAGAGAGAGAGAGAGAGAGAGAGAGAGAGAGAGAGAGAAGGAAAGGGGGAAAAAAGAAAGAAAGAAGGAGCGAGAGGACAAGGCACAGTTACTGGCATTTAGTTGGATTTAGACTAAAATAGAATCAACACTCTAAAATAGCTCAACATTTTGTGTCCTCATTATATCCTTATATGCCTTGTCTTCAGAGTGTCCCTCTGTGTCTAGTCTTTATACTGAGATAAGCTTAGTATAAAGACAGAGGGACACCTGCCATGGCTTCATCCCAACTTCAAAAAATTTCCTCTGACACGTACAAAGTTTACTAATTAGCATCTTTGGTGTGCTCATGAGTTTTTCCTGCTGTAATGTCATTGTCATCAACCGTATTAAATTCAGTTTTATCCATTTCATATATCCATATCACAAGAAAATTCATTTCAATGCTCTTTACTGATTTTTTGTTTTGTTTTGTTTCACACTTAAATGATTCAGATCATCAAACACATTTTTATATTACACAAAGATAATCCAAGTAAATACAAAATGCAGTTTTTAAATGATTTTCAAATGATTGCCCTAGCAACCCAAACCATCACACTACCACCACCATGTTTGACTGTTGGTATGATGTTCTTTTTATAAAATGCTGTTTTAGTTTTACGCCAGACATAACTTTTCAAAAGGTCCAACTTTTGTCTCATCAGTCCACAGAATATTTGCCCAGAACTCTTGTGGATAATCAAGATGTTTTTGGCAAATGTGAGATGTTTATTGTGTTCTTTTTGGTCAGCAGTGGCTTTCACCTTGGAACTCTCCCTTGGATGCTTTTTGCCCAGTCTCTTTGTCATTGCTGAATCATGTACACTGACCTTGACTGAAGCAAGTGAGGCCTGCAGTTTTTGTTGTTCTGGGTTCTTTTATGACCTCCTGGATGGGTTGTTGTGCTCTTGGAGAATGAATAAGAAAACCCATAACTTTTTCACAGGAGGCCTACTCCAGTGTGAAATGTTGTATTTTTTAATCCATAAATACACAATGTTAACCACATGTTCACTGATATAACACCGATTAAGGAACTACTGATTTTACCAAAACCACCACTCAAGAGCCTCAGAGTAACAAAACCATGATGATTCCACAAAATCTAGTTTTAGATTTTTACACAGAATATTGACCATTACAATTTAAAATATGTGTCTCTATTTTTCTAGTCATTCAAACTGTAAATGTAAAAACCATTTACACTATGCATCATCCAGTATGAGATGAGAATAAAATGCTCTCAGCACTCCCATCTTAGACTGTCCCTGGAGATGCTGCACAGCAGTGCTGGACAGATGGATCCACTATTATTGGTCAAGCACCAACACAAAACTCTTTCCAAAATTACAAATGTTCACTCTTACATTTCTGCTTGTGTACAGATTGAGCAAAGCTTTTAGCTGTGTTTGTACTTTTAGAAGGAAGCAAGCTAGATGTTGCTCTGGCTCCCATCACATCATCGCATTATCAGCACATCAATCAACATATTTTCCAAAATGTTTAGCTATTTCCAAAATGAGCTTAATTTTATTGTAGTTGAAGGCTGTGGAGCATAAAATGTGCACATATCTCAAAAATCATCTTGGATACTTTTGAGTGTCATTTTAGTCATTTGCTATGGAACATGTCCAGAAAGTGATGCTTGGCAGCGCAGCTCATTCCTGCCCTGCCTTGTACATTACATTTTGGTGCATGTAAATTATCATTTTAGTGATAGAGCATTACAAAACACAGTCTTTTCACACAGTGCCAGACAAAGAGAACATTTTGGGCTGTCTATTCTCTTGGTGCCAGTTTACTGATCAGAGCAAGTTACTGTTTATCTGCAGACATGCTGGTGAGGGGCTGATGTCATTGTCTTTGATGCTCACAGCTTACCACAGTGCTGTAGAGTGATTAACAGTATAAGGCAGCCTGATGTACATCTGCATCATTAGACTTCCCAGAGAAAAATGGATCAGTCTTATAACATTACTACACATATTTACAATTCAGTAATTTTATAAGCAAGATTAATTGTATTGTTGCAAGTGCATCATTTTTATTAACTAATAATATGATTATATTGCATTGATTCTGCACACACAGCATGATTACAAAAGCTAAATACAATCACCTCCAAAAGTATTGGAAGAACAAAGGCAGTTTGTTTGTATGAGGATCTTTAGAGTTTTTAGATTTTGATTTAAGATCAAACAAAGAGGATTCGATGAAGGTTAACAATGTATTACATACAGAAGGCGTAATCTTATGTTGGATAACATTTTGAGAGAGTGACAGTATTGGAAGAGATCGATTTAAAGTAAAGTAAATTCGAAAACATTGTTGCAAAACGAGCGGGACAGTGGCCATCGAGGGCTAGTCCTGATGTATGGTTTGGAGCATGAGGAGATCCTTTCTTCCACCATGTATTTGACTTTCTGTCAATTTAAGTCTCATCAGACCGTACAACTTTGCTCCATCTTGTTTTTCTTCTGCCAATTCCAACCTGGCTTTTGATTCTCACTGCTTGTGGTGTATTTCGACTGAATTGTGATACTTTCATCACTGCTCTGTTGAGGTTGCTAGTGACGTCGCTGACAGTAGTTTTGAGGCTTTTCCTCACAGTGCTTCTGTCATTAGAAGCTAATGACAGAAGCACTGTGAGGAAGCCTGTTCTGTGTGTGTTCTGTGTATAGTGCTCAGTGCACCAGTGGTTTCTTTGTTCATCAAGACATTCCAAATGATTCTCAATGATCAATATTTGTACAATGCCTCTAATTGTTTTTCCCTCTTAACTCAGATTTAAAATGACTCACTGGTCCTGTACCACTGTATCAGGGCTATTCTGTTATATATTCATTTGGGCCAGATTTTCAAACCAAGCTTGTCCACAAACAGCAATAACAAGACTTAAACCATCAAAAATAATATTTATTCATTGTTTCCCACAGATTCATCACAGATACATTAAAAAGAGCTATAACTGAACTGAATCTTGCCTGGGGTTTTTTCCTTTTTTTTGCCCCTTTTGAAATAAAAAGATAAACATAATTTTATTTCATCACAGTTTTGTCTGTGGAATCATCTATGGCTACATGACTTCACATTTCTTCAGGTCTTCTAACAGCGTTTCAAGCGCATCAGAATTTCAACCCTGCAAATGTTGTGTCTGACAGGGATGAGTTTTTAACAGCAGGTGTCACACTCCTTTTAATTTTGTTGTCATTTATCACCTCATCCACTGCCGACACGCAGTCTTTCATGGCTTCAGAGACTGTTAGCGTTTGCCAAGATCTAAGATACACAAAATGAAGCTGCTGTAATGTTTGCTCTCTTTGCATGACTGCACTTTTGCAGCCATCTCCTGAGATCCCTCAGGAAAGTTTGTGTGAAAAGTAGTTTCCACAATTTGCATACTGCAACACACTCACTGCAAACTAAACACACTGGTTTGGCAGTAAAATAAACAAGTATATGTTGGTCTAGGGGGAGTTAATACAATGGTTTTCATTGTCAATTTTACATTTCTGGCTTGAGAAAGACACGTTAGATGTCTGTACTACTGCTGGAATTCCTGAAACCTCAAGAAACGTGGTTTTGTCGGGTTCTGCATTTCTCAGACGTTGCTTCTCGGCCACATGTGCCACCATTTGAATAGCTTTGAACTATATAGTTGAATAATTATATAATGAAATGTCACAACACTCACTTCAATTCCCAGATGGCAGTGCTCATGCTTACCTACATCCCATTTCTTTGTTAGCCCCACTAGTAAACAGTCCCAGTTTCCTTTGTTCTGCACCAGATAGTCTGCTGCACCTCTATTACCTTAGTCTACTTTATAACATCTTGTTTGTCTATAATGATTTTGCCCCCTCTTTGGTCCTGTTTGGATCTCTTGCCTGACCCACTGTTGCTGAACTCTGCCTGTCTCTTCAGTACATCCATCTGGTGTGGAGAGATGATTAATGTTCACCAGAGTAACAATAATAAAACCTAAGAAGCTTTGGTGTAACTACAATTACATTTTACAAATACAGCTAATTATGAGGTTGATCAGCAGGTGGAGTTAAAGTAAAATGTGTACGGATAACACTTCATGGTAGGGGTTAATGAATTAATACTAAATGAAATTTCACCATGTGTTAATGCAAGAACAATAGATTAATTCATGCCATAACTTCAATTGTCTTGACTTCTGATTTATTAATGATGTTCATTAATGATGTTGTTCTTCATACAATTGTCATGTAACAAATACTCTGTCGTAACTACTTCATGTTTGTGGCCTTCTTAATACATAAGATTTAGGATATAAATGTAAAATAACATGTTTACACAACTAATCTACTGAAGTCCAATAATACGTTTTGTATTTGTTACTTTTCCATATACTTGATGTCTAAGTAGACATAAAGACTTTATTAGAAATCTTTAATTAAAATTGTGAGAGAATTATAATATCACCACAGGAGGGCCACAAAGCTGAATGAGTCTTGATAAAGAAATGCTTAGCTAATGAGGGCTACAATTGTTGGAAAATTTTGGCCACTTGCTCCACCAGCTAGTATCTAACTATGGTATGTACAGTTAAAAGTACCAATAAAGCCATTGCAACCTGATAATCTTCAGATTTTTGTCATGGTCTCTGGCTCAGTTTCCTGCTTTGCCCATATTTGGTTTGATTGCTCCCTCTGTCTGTGTCTCTCACCCATCCGCCCTTTGATTACTAACCTGCTTCACCTGTGCTCTCTTCTTTATAAGCTCTGCTCTCGGGATTCTCTCTGCCAGATTGTGCCACTTCATCCTTGAGGCCACTCTCCAGCCTTGTTCTTGTTTATTCTACTCTCGGCCCTGAAACCTGACCCACGGACTGAACCTGAACCTGAACCTGAACCTGAACCTGAAGCTTGCCTGCTTCCTGCCAGTGCTGTATCCGCTACGGAATTTAGACTCTGTCTAAACCCGTGAGCTACTTGCCTCCTTTAGTTGAACCTAATTCCTAATAAATAAGTCTCCTGCTTACGCCACTGAAGCAGGCTCACCTCTCGATTCCTGCCCAGCCCTGGAACCCGTCGACCTGCTGACATTACCAATAAATATTCTTAAACCCATCCTTCTGTCGGCCGATTCATTGAGCCCAGAAATAAAAACCTCACAATTACTCAACAAACTGACAGCTAGAATGCCCAAGGTCTGCGAGGCTGTAATTACTGCAAACAGACGTTTTTCAGTTCAATACATTTTATGTAGCGCCAAATCACAACAAAGGCATCTCAAGGCACTTTGCATATTAAGGTCAAGATCTTAAAGAGTTATAGAGAGAGAAACTCAAACTTCACCCAATTTGAAGGAAACGATAATTTTTTCAATTACTACATATCATATTCATTCAGTTTTAGTTCTTATTAGTTCACTGGTGAAACAAATGTTTTTATAGTAGACACAAGCCATAAAAAGCTATTTATTGTTCACTCATTGTGTTAACTCTTTTGTGTTTACTCGTGATGAAGTTTCACCTGAGATTATTTTAATAAATGTCTTCTTGGCTGTTGTAATTCTTGCAATTACTCATTTGTTCTAGATGCTTCTCAGGTTCTTTACAGTGCCCACTCAATGTGTTGCTTTTCATTAACACATCGAATACATTTCAGAAGATTACTCACCGTATATGTCACGGATGTGAGAGTGAAATATATGGTGAGTATGAATTCACACTGACCTCAGTACTCTCTGTCTTTTGTTTCATATTCAATAAGATAAAGCTGCATTTGAAGCTGATGTCCAGTCTTTTTTTTGTTGTTTTTTTTGTCCCATTTCCCACCACCCACAGCTGCCCAGGCTCAGGGCTCCTACATGTCAGTCATGTTGATGAGCTGTCCAGCAGCTGAGGAGGAGGAGGAGGCCTCTGATTGCAGCCAGTCAACTATAAATAAAACTGTGTGCACTGTGTTACAGCCGTTAGAAAGGTGTTGCCACTGTTACCGCCTGACACTGTGAAAACTCAGTTCTGCTCACTGCTGACCACACATTTCATGCAAAAGTGTGATCAAGAGTTTTATTTTCTGAATAATATGCAGGAATATTAAAACTGAGGTTGAAGTCATGAGAACCAAAGTAAATGACTTTGTCTTCTCAGACAGCAAAAACAGTGACTGGGACAAAAATTGATTTAGAGCATATGATTCCTTCACTGAGCTCCAGAGAGGATGACATGGAGTTTTTTGTTGTTTGTTTTCTGTATGAAAAAAAATATGTATCAGACAAAAACATATAACCACGTCTTTGGAAACTTACAAAAGTGTATCACGCGGAATTAAAATGTTACAGTTAAATGTCTAAAATTTTAAAACTGTTTTTGTGGATGTTGTCTCAATGGTCAGAAATTATCACATGTTGGGATGAAAGCACTGAAGGTGAGGTACAAAGCAGTTTTTGTAGACCGTGATGAAGGTGATAGGTAGGAGTTAAGTTGACCGCAGCAGTCAGGAAAAGATATGATGAAACCCTGCACAAGGGGCTGGGTAGTAGATATTGTTCTGATGACAAAGAGTGTAAAAGAAGAAGAAAATGTCTTGTTTTGGAGAAATTGAGTTGAAAAAGTTCCAGTGCTGGGCAAGTTACTCAGGAAGAGTAATATATATATAGATTTATATAAAGATAGATATAAAGTATTTTACTGAAAAATGTTGAATCAATTAATTGAGTTAATATACTCATAAATACTGGAAAAGGCCAATACGCTGCAGGACTAACACTATCACAGTCCAGAAGCAGTGCCAGTTTAAATCTGCCTTAGCCTGCCACCGGTGGCAACATCTGGGAGGAGTTCAAAAGTCATGAATCAGTAACCAGCATTAAAGGCAATAAAAAAGCTTCAGGTTCTGCTATGCTGAGCAGATTTTCCTTTAAATCTAGGTAGTTGCAAATGTGTTTAGGTCAGCAGAGAAAGGCATCATTCCATCTGGATTCCAAACATTAATTTCACTACTGTCGTGAATCAGAATTAAAGGCATGTAGAAGCTTTAACGTGTTCAAGCATGTGTTACCAAGGCCATAAAACACAACGCAGTGCTCGTGTGTATAACTCATAGTTAATGTAGCTGCGTGTGGACAGTTGTTTCCAGAAATGTGCCTGATTAAGTCTGTCAGAGTCTGATTCTGGATGATCAAAGAACTACTTGAGGGAGCAGTGGTAATCTATGAATCATATAGATTTGGAGAGTACAGTCAGAATAACATCCGCCGTGAAGAGGACTGCAGGCAAACACGACCTCTTCACATCCTATCTTCAGCTCTTCCCATTAACTTTTAATCTGGAGTGGTGTGAAAATTCATCGCACAGAAATACTGTATGTTCCGTGCTCTGCCACTCCTCTGATCTCCTCATAAAAATGTATAATTTCCACTGTCACTGTGGGAGAACTAGAGGACAGTAATAATGTATTCTGGAGAAATTGGAATGCATGAAGTGCTTGGAGCGCTGCCCACTAGAGCAAGTACCACAAGCACTGTGATTACAGTGCTTATCCCTTCAGGAATAATTCAGCACAATTGAAGCTTTCTGTGCTGCATTTGCTTCTGATAAATCACATTTATAACAAGCTGCTTGGTCTTTATACATGATCCATCAATGCTCAGAAGACTGAAGCAGTCTACAGGGACGACAGCTTACAGAACAGCCTTCTGGGTAAATAAAGGAGCATAGAAATTAGCCTGAAAGTAATGTGATGAGCAACCACAATCACAGCCTGTGAAGCTGGGAGGACACTGAGATTTATCGCCTATCTTTAATAACAGGCTAGGTACCTCAGGCCTGTGAGGTTACATAAAAAAAATATATTTAGGTGTTTTAGCCAGTTATATTTAGCTAGTATTTTATCTCTAAAATACTTGAAAAAGTAGTTGCTGAGCAATTACGTGACCACCTGCTCAGGAATAACCTGTATGAAGATTTAGAGCACATCATAGTACAGAAACAGCTCTGGTGAAGGTCACTAACGATCTTCTATTAGCTTCAGACAACGGTTTTCTCTCTGTTCTTGTCTTGTTAGATCTCAGTGCTGCTTTTGACACTATAGATCACAACATTTTATTACACAGACGGGAACATGTCATGGGGATTAAAGGAACAGTACAGTTGGTTTAAATCATATCTGACATGTAGATTCCTATTTGGCTCCCTGTAAAATCTAGGATAGAATTTAAAATCTTTCTCCTTACATATAAAGCACTTAATGACCAAGCCCCTTCATACCTTAAAGATCTCATAGTAACATATCATCCCAGCAGAACACTTCACTCTCAGAGTGCAGGTCTACTCGTGGTTCCCAGAGTTTCCAAATGTAGAATGGGAGGCAGAGCCTTTAGCTATCAAGCTCCTCTACTGTGGAACCAGCTCCCAGTTCATGTTCAGGAAGCAGAAACACTCTCTACTTTTAAGACTAGACTTAAAACTTTCCTTTTTGATGAAGCTTATAGTCAGAGCTGGTATTTATGTGACTCTAAACCATCTTTTAGTTATGCTATTATAGATTTTAGACTGCTAGGGACCTCCCTTGACACACTGAGCTTCTCACCCCATCTCTCCATCTACTCATACGCCATTTTATTAACTTTTTGTCCTGTAATTGTGGCTCATCCTCTCTCTCTCTCTGTCTCCTTATATCCTTAGCCTTGGAGTCAACCATTGTTCCCAGTGTTTTGTTGCTGCTTTTTATTGTTGTTGTCTTGTGGCCTTTTGTTCCTCACTATTTTTCTTTCCACTCACCCTAACCGGTTGAGGCAGATGGCCACGTACCCTGAGCCTAGCTCTGCTGGAGATATCTTCCGTTAGAGTTTTTCCTCCCCACTCTCATCGAGTGCTGCTTCTGAGTACTGCACCTTTTGTCAAAAAGTAGTAAATAAATGTGAATAAATAGTTCACATGCAGATGTTGATTTATTTTTCAAATCATTTACCTCTGTGACAGAATCACAACTTCAGTTTCTACAGTGCCCTTGACACTCACTGGACCCCATCTTTCCCACTAGCATACAATCTTTGGATATTGGAGTTGGGGTTAACCTGTAAATATAGTAATATACGTATGTTAGCAATGTGTTATGCAAACAGATCTGGCAACAGGATATGTATACACTATAAATAAAAAGTTACAACAATGCATCATGCTGCAGTTTGTAATGATTTATTGACAACATGAGGGTTGTGAGTAAATATTGACTTACACTTCATTTACAGTTTTCTGACTGATCTTGGAAAATTTCCCAATAGTATCTTGAGAAGGACCTGGTATGGTAACTGTTATTTCCCACATTTTTTGGAAAGAGTTATATAACTTGCGACTCTAATTAGAAGGGAAACAGAGAGTATAGCGCGTTGCCAGTGTCAGCTGCCAACACAGTGTAACTCACAAATGCACTGGGATTTATTTTGCGCTGGTACAGACACAAAACACAGGAGGTGCACCAGTGAGATGGTATTTTCCTGCAGCACAATGCGGCTGTGGAATCTTGGTAACTCTCCATGAGCCTTGATGGGAGCACAAGCTGCAGAATAGGGTTTCCCTCTCTAAATCCAATGTGTTTTGAGACATTTACTGCCAATCATCTAGTGCAATCAGCCCCAAATTCTTTAGTATATTAGAGACTGTCATTACATTACACAGCCATCTAGTATACATGATGTATGTAGATGTGAACACTCAATAACATTTATGTTGCAGTGTCATGTCATGCAATGTTCTCCAATTGTCAGCAAATGTCATAAAACAAAATCTATAACATACTTAATTAACTGAATTAAACATAACAAAAGGAATGCAACATTAAAAATCGTACTTAAGGATGATATATCATCGTATAATGAACAAATCATTGCACCAATGTTTGCACAATAGAAAAAATAATGCAATTGACCATGATTTTTCACCACCTCTATCATGCCCATAATGCATTGCTTCTGATTGCACCACATTTACCAGTGTGGCACAGGTGTGCCGGCTCAGCTGGTCATATAGATGTTCCATATTGACAACATTACATTATTATCTTTTCTTTGCTTTATACCAAAGACAAGCCAATATTAAAAAGAAGAAGATAAATGAATTTGTTCAAACTGCAGGTTTCTTCCCTCAAGATTTTCCCATTTTCTCTTACAAGAAAATGTTTCTGCCATCTCCCTTCAGTTAATGTGTAAGTGAAATCCCCATGACAATTGTAAGATCTATATTTAAACTGCAGCAAAAGTGAGGCCTAATTCAGCATGCTCTTTCAGCATCTTTGCATCTTCTACATCAAGTGTGTAGTATCAGCTTTCATTTGTTTCCTGGAAAGTAGACACAGTTGTTAAATTAGTTGTACATTTGCTTGCACAGGAGCATGAATAATACCACAAATCTGCCTGTGTTGGGTGGTAGAAGCTGAGGCAGCACCAGCTAGCTGGTAACCAGACAGCTGCTGGACGAGCAAGTGATTGTAAAACATGAAGCAGATGATACCAGTCGGCTAATACAAGTATGACTTCAGTGCTTTGTCTGAACTAATGCTTAGAGCTTCCTGCTGAGAAAACCAGAGGCACTAGATGCACTAGCAGCTGCCCAAACACAAAAGTGACACAGCCTTCTAGCAGTATTGTGATTGCTGTCTGTTCAGAGCAGAGGATGAAATGCAGAAGACATTAGCACAAAGTGATTGTGATAATTCTACTCAGGCTGAATTCACGTGGCTGCTTGCAAAACCACTGGTAATCAGATCATAAATGTATTTACAGAGACCTGGTGTATAAACTTTAAAGTTTTAACACAGAAATGACATGTTCAACTTCTCCTGCTGTCTTCCTCTGTATTGCAGTGAACTGGCCGACAGTGCCCCCTACACTTAGGAGATCAGCAACAAAGCCTGAAAAGAGAGCACGGCTCCCACTGAGTACATGTCATGGATGTATTCCATGACTTTGTCCATGACTTTGTTTCTGTTCTGGGCCTCTTTGTTTCTAGGTTTTTTAGTTTCCCTCTATGTCTGCTCTGTTGTACTGTCCTCACTCAGACATTCATTCTCTCCAGGCCACACCCACACTCAGCCATGACCTCACTCCCTGCGCACTCACTCACTCTGCTCTGCCCAGGTGCAGCCAATTAGCTGTGTCAGATAATCCTGTGAGCTCCCGTGCCTCCATGTTTGATATGCTCCCTGTCTGCTATCGTGCATTTGGCCCCAGGACTTGGTTCATTTTCTGTTACCTTGTAAGTTGTCTGTGGTTTGAGTTTTTGCTTTTATGGTCTGCTTATTAAGTCTCTTTCCCCTGTTCCTTGTTTAGTTGTCCATGCCTCGCTCCCTGGTTTATGTCTCTCTCTACATTGTTTCAGTTCTGTAGTGTTTTTAGTTAGTTTAGTTCTCTTGGTGCTATTTCCTCATTCTGTAGCTCTTCTCTTTATTTCTTCAGTTTATTCTCTAATCTGGTTTTGCCCTTCATTTAAAGTGAATTTCTGTATGGCTTTGGTTTGTGGCACATTTTTGTGATCAGTGCAAATGTTGCACTAACACAGTAACGTTTAGGGCACTACAGTTACAGTGAGCACACATCTGTAGGTTACCATGTTTTATCTGTTGGAACTCACATTATCCACCTTTATATATGTCAGTGAACACTGAACATTAAACAAGTTAGACTAAGCAGGTTCAATATGTGGTGGAAGATGTACACTATATTCAAGTGAAAGTACTTGCCAAAAATGTACTCCAGTACAAGTCAAAATACCATTTCAAATTCTTTAAGTTGAAGTACATGCTCTAAAATTAATTTAAGTACAAACTACTCCATAATATATTCCTCTGAGTTATTGTAAGCCCTATTGAACTGGATGCAGTTGATAACGTGAATGCGCCTGGTACAGATTAGTTCCACATGTGCTTTATGTGAAACATGTTTGCTCAAAGCAAATTTGTGTTTTGCGATATTGGGGCTAAATAAAATGACTTTGATTTGATTTTGCATATATCTAAAATGTTCAGGCCTTGTTCTGGAATGAATTAATAGATTCCAGGAGAGAACCATTTCTTAGATTATAATTTGAAAAGAGATAAAGTATTGACTTAATTTTAACTTCTATTAGGAACTGACTTTGTGCATTTAATTTAGTTTGAATTATATTATAAAATTAAAGACTTTTGAGGATCACACATCAGCGAAACAAAACTTTTCTTTTAAAGAAAATTATATTGTGAAGGTGACAAACACTTCTAGTTATTAATTTATTTAATCTAGTAATCATATGCCTACAGTAGAGATTCTACTTTAAGAGATGATTATTACTGCAGGGGAGCAAGTTCACCTGCAGTTCTGTGTTTGCACTTTATGGTCATAATAACATGTTGCCTGTGGCAGGTTATTTAAGCTGCAACTAATTAACATGAAATCTTTGGTTAAAGCTGGTGTAGCTTATGTCTGTACATAGTCACAAGTTGTGAGAGAAGCTGAACCCACCTGCAACACTATAGCACAACGTCCTATGAACTGAGTGAAGCTGCAATCCTGCAAAAATGCTACATCTTCACTGGAGGATCCCATCATGTTAATTTCTGATTGTCTCAATTAACTTTTCATTCATGTCATATCAATGATTTAAACTATTCTCAGTCTGTGACTCCCAGTATTTGGATCAAGTAGCTCCAAAAAAAATAAGATCAGATGAATTACAATACAACTGTTATTTTAAAATAAGTTTTTACTGCAGGAATTTTCCATTTCCTCTGGAAACACATCTACTTTTCAGCACAAATCTGTGTTATCAAAGTCAAAAGCCGCAACACAACACTGTCTATTTTTAAATGCCATTTAAATTCATACATAAGCATGCAAAAAAACCTTCTACATTTGGTTTGTGGATCTGTGTGATTTAAATATTCTTTGTTTTCTGAAAATAATGGCGGAGGTTGTTAAATCCATGCATGTATTTTACCTCAAAACACTTTTTCTTTGTCTCTGAATAAGATATAAAAGCTGTAAACCCTTTTGTAAACGAGTGTGACTACCTTCTAGCTCCCTGTTACACACTGGCTGACCTCATCACAGCTCCTTTTACAATATTTACAATTGTAAACTCCTGGACGTATCACTGACACACTGTACAGCAGTATTTTTGTGGTTTGCTCCAGTCATGTGGGAGGGAAGCTGAAATCAATACAATCTTCTCTCCCTGGAGTCTTCCATGACTGACTTGGCTCTTTCTCTCTGGAGCTGTCCAGGCGTCCAATCTGTCTTCCACTTCAGTGAAAGAGCTCTCACGTTCTCCAGGCTTTGGAAGTGCTGAATGTCACCACCTGTTATTACCTGGAATGGGGAGATCTTTGGGCTTCTTCTCCTCCTGCTAACTTGTAAGTGACATAGCAGAGTGTGCTGTCTGTGCAGGGAGGAGGTAATTTTGAAATGTGCTGCATCGACCTTAACTTTAAAACTGACCCACTTAAACTTGACACCAGGCTTTCGTTTCATTTGAAGAGCCTGGATCTTGTTAGAAAGCCTCTCCCTCCACTGTTGGAGCACTGTGGATGGAATGACCTGTCTCTACCAGAGTAATTTCTACTGCAGCTCTGGCAATTAGCTACTGGAGCTGTGCAATGTTTAACACTGACCAAACTATTCCGGGGCAGCAAGGAGTGGTGTGTGCACCACGGGTAAGTGATCCTTCACTGCTGGCACAGTGCTGCACACTTCAGCTATAAAGTGCAGTTTTGCCAGTACACACAAAAAGTTAGAATTTTGTTAAAACAAGCAACCAAAACAAATCTTTCATGTTTTTTATCACATGTCATCCATGCAACTCCCTTTAACAGAAGAAACCTTTAGCAGAACCAGGTTCAGGGTGGGCGGCCATGTGCCTCAACTAGTTGGAGTGAGTGGAAAGAATAAGAGAAAAGAATAACAAAAGAACAACAGCAACACACGGCAGAAAATATAATCAGCAGGTTGGTAGAACCTCTAAGTGCACACAGGAAACTTACAGCTCAGGGGATACCTGCAGAAGAGAGGAAGACAGAAAGAAAGAAGCTCACCATTCCAGTGATTTCTAGTGCATAAACTAGAAATGATTATGATGCCTGACCCACAATTTCCTCATTGCACTGCTTGTTGAATTTGATTTGGGGAATCTAGGACAAAGCCTCCTTGGATATTGCAGCTCTGTGGAAATGGCAGGGCTGAAGTTAAAGAGGCTGAGGGAAGTCATTACACACATTGTAATTAACAACTGGAGCTGAATTATGGTTTCCATATCTCTAAAATTCTCATTTTCATGGTGAGTTTAGATACAGAAAGCAGGAGAAATATTCAACATTAAGCTGCACCAGCAACACAGGAAATCTATTTATTAATGAAGTAGGAAACACAATGGCTTCCAGTAAAATATAGTCTCTTTAATAAAATATTTCTAAATGAATTTAAGAACTTTAATTTGAGCGCAGCAGTGTTGTTATGTTAAGTACTTTTAAAAGAAGAAAAATGTCCCAGACATTTTACTTAAGGTTCAAACAGCTACAACATTTATTAAAGGATTCACAAATTAAGCAAGTTTCCACTGCATGAGTACAATTTACACAGATTAAGAAAAAGGAAAAGGATTTCTGATAAAACACAGCACGGAAGTTAGAAGACAGCAGGGTTTTGTGGAAGAAGCTTCAGAAATGTTTGATTTATGATACAGACTGATTAGCTTGTACATCCTGGATTCTTAAGAATTGTGCCCTCATTCTCTATCTTCAACAATTAAACTAAGCTGCCAGAGTATCTCATGAGAAACTACGGTAACTGTCTGGGCAAAACCTCAAAGGTCAAAGTGTCAAGCTCTCATTGCCGGTCCACAGGTGCACCACAGGGTTCTGTTCTCGGTCCTCTCCTCAGTAGTTTAGGTTCAACACTTAGGAAGAGTTTGAATCTGATGGTACCTTCTGCATAAGCTCATCCATCCATCGCCTTCCAACTAAATACAACTTAAAATAGACAAAATGATCAGCACGATGTCACCATTAGAAGGTATCGTATCAATACACAGTAAAAAATGTGTGAGCGTTTAAAACTGGCCTAACAAGAATTTACTAGTAGCTACTCTTTTAACATACTCTTACATACGTACATACATACATACGCTACATCACGGATATTCACAGGGTTAGGGGTAAAAATGTTAAAGTGGCATCTGCCAATAGAAAGCTCATTTGAACTATTTTCTATCAGGATCTCCTTGTAGCCAGTGGAAACACACTCTTTGTTCCACAGTTTGTGTTGTTAAAATACTGAAAATCTGTGTTTCACTTTTTCTTTTTGTCTTACAACTTAGTTTAATTTAAATTCAATTTAATGTGATCTCACTGCAGTAAATGTTGAAATAGCCCACGATGTGCTGAACTTTTTTCTTGTACCTTACAGAACTGAATTTATACAAATGTTTATATTAAATATCAAAGGATTAGTTAATAGGGGAACGTTTGATTGGTTTTATAAAGGGCAGAAGCTTCAGCCCATCAGGGTCCACCTTTCTGCATGTACCTGCTACTTAGCCAAGAAGACTCACAGCTTCAGCTGCTGCCAAAGGAACTGTTACAGTATTGAATTAAGGGTGTGAATACTTTTGTAAATGAAAGGCAGTTTTTCATTTCTGGTTCATTTGCAAATAGAAATATGTTATTTTCTCATCACAGCATGCGGCAACAGAAACAGCCTCCATAGTGTTTGTACTCCATGATACAGTTGCTTGCACACACACACACACAGACTGAACGAGCTGCAGGCACTGCCCGTTTGTCAGTTCAAAGATATGATGACTAGGCTATATTCTATTTTATTTTTTTATATTTGTTGAATAATTAAGGATTGGTAATTTACAATTCCCATGCTAAGGGGAGGGGCTGCTCTTTCTACTTCTATTAGAATTTTTCTGGTAATGGTAATAATATTAATAATTGTAGTGTATTTTTACAGATTGTTCTTTAGCTTTTTTGTCTCTATTAGCCACTGATTATGCATCTTTCTTACTAATATTAAATTTATCCTCCATGTTGCACAATACATGCTCCAAAACATATTTGGATACATCCATGGGCACATTCACCCAGAGCCTACCCTCACAGTACATCTGTGCCTGCGCTGCCCTTCTTAGCTGATATGTTCAGAGTGTGGTGCTCAGATGGATCAATCTCATGTCTGTGTGTTAATTATGAAGCAGCAGATGTGGTAGACTGGGAAAAAGCAGACATCACATCATCACAAAACTGTGCAGAGAAAAGTGTGTAAGGCAGATTTTATCCTTTAATATCTACTGATGCCTTTTCGCTGTGTCTGAAGTGATCTTTTGTACTGTGTCCCATAGAGCCTTTAAAAAGCCTTTCAGAGATCAGTGCCAAAGGAGAACATTTCTCAATGATAAAATAAGACGTGTCATGATCAGACTGAAAGAGGGCAGTTTATGGGCTCAGGTCACCTAGAGCACTATCAGCTAGAGGGGCACCAAAAGAGGAGGCAGAAATATTTTGTAACTGTTCTTGATCTAAGTCTGATACTCACATCCAGTGTGTCCTCTTACTACAGTCAGGCTGGGAAAGGACACTGTGCTGGCGGCTGACTCCTGGCTACACCGCAGTTCTGCACTTTCATCCATCTGGAGTTCATCTCTTCACATTTCAGTAACCAGTTTATGAAGTTTTAGTTCCATGCAAATATTAGGATATTCTATAATAACCTACTGTTTGCATTTGGCTATCATATATGTTTGCATTAGGTTTGTCTTGGGCTATCATAAAACAGCAGCTCAGCTTGTAAGGCAGTTGGCCATGAACCACAGGATGGATGGATTAACTCACAGTTCCTTCTGGCCACATATCAAGACACCAAATATTAGCACTATCATATGCCGCGTGTGCAGCTGTCCAAACAACTATTCCCTGATGGGGATCATTAAAATATGTCAAAAAATCTAATTAACAAACTGAAGCATACAATGATAATTACTCTGCTCTGAAATTAATGTCCCTGATGTCAGGAGGCGAATCCAAAGCATTCTCATAGTTAGCAAGATGTTTGCTCCTTTTCTCTGCTGAACTGTCTTTGTTTAACATCTATTTTAGCAGATGACATTCAGCAGGTGAACACACATCTACCGAGCTGATGGAGTTTGGCATTTTGTTCATGTCGAGGTTAAAGAGTATCTGGATGAATCCTGTCCAAACCTTTCTGCTACTAATTATTCACACTGACGTCTAATTGAACTGGTGTATTTAATAATGTGTAATAAAACAGCACATCTGGTCCTCAGCAGGTGACTCTAGATGAAGAGTATGAATGAATGACTGTATTCTATTAATGCAGCTTTATCTCTACTGATGACAGAATATCCCACATTGTCACAAATGACAAACTTCTACCTTCATTATTTGCATTAGTTCAAAAAATACTCAATGTTAAGATTCATTTCAAGGGATTTCATCTTGATGTGACTAGTAAGCTGGTAACTAGCAAGATGCTCAAAAATGCCGCTTTTGTTAAAACACAAAAAAACCCAAACTGTTTTATTAAGACTCTGGTGTTTTCCAATGTCCAAAAGTCATTTCAATTCTCTATTTTCTGTTTCTGTACCTTTATTCTACCTTTGCATGGAGCACCTGGGACAAAAGCAATTTCCCCTCGGGGATCAATAAAGTATTTCTGATTCTAATTCTGATTTTCATTTGACAAATTGATACTTTATTTTGAAAATCTGGACATGTTTTAGGGAAGTTTCATGAGGTCTTATGGCCAATACGCAGATCCTATGGTTTTGAAAGAGTGGCCATTAAAAACGTTCTAGATGACCTGTGAGTTGTTCTTGTCACCACTGAGGTTCTGTGGGTCAGTGAGTACTTACTACTCTTCAGTAGTACTGATCATTTTCAACTATGTGCTCAAGAGTACTCTGCATGCCTGCAGCAAAACACCAAAGGAAAGTGTTTTATATTAGTGTTTAACATCATTTAGCACTAAACTGTATAGAATTTAGAGAATCTAAAGGCAGGCTTTTGTTTTTAATGACCATTGAAGAGTTTCTACAGTTTGTGTCTCTGGTATCTAGTGAATGTCTCCCTGGGTTAACAAAGTGACTCTTTAGCAGTTCTGGTGGACCTTTAGGAGGCTCTCTGGGCACCTTGGGTCCTTGAGGTTTGTCAGTAGTTATGGTAAACCTGTAGTGGTCAGAAGTGGTCATCACAGACATTAATGAGACACCTTAAGCTGTTCTTGTAGTCGGTAAGGATGTTCTAATGTTGCTAGGTGACACTAATGAGACCTTCAGGAGGTTCAAGAACCCATTTAGGTTTCTTGTAGTCACCGGAGAGGTTCTATGTATTCTTTAGATCTCAGATGAAAAGCATGTCGCTATATTTTTATGTTTCTTCAGCCTTTCTGATCAGATGCACACAAGCGTAGGTACTGAGACGGCAGTAATGGAGTGTTAAACAAAACGGACCCATGTCTCTGGGCTGTTTCCCTGCCAGTCCAGTGGCATCTGATCCCTGTGACAAGTTCCCTGTGCCTGCTGTGTTTCACCTTGTTTACTGCAGAAAAGCATTCTGTCTGCCAAGCCCAGAGACCGATGCCATTATATTTACACAAATAATCCCTGTTTTTCTGTTTGAGCACCACATGTCAGGTCTACCTCTCAGTGTCAGTATAGGAACACTGAGGGAAAAAAAGTGCCAGTAGTTCTAGCATTTAGCACTGAGCCTGAGAAAACTAGTGCTCTGGGGGCAGGTAAACAAGCCCAATCCAAAGCTATTTAGTAAAAGATCATGGCCATGATTTATGTATTTATATCTGTATAACATAAAGATCTTAGATTTCTGGAACACGTAACATAAGAGCAAATGCTGCTGTTGTGTGGTGGATGTTCTTCAGCTAGTGTGTCCTTCACTTTGGTCACAAATTGAATCTAACATGCTGCTGGGAAACTTTAGGGGGATGATGTTTGTCATAAGAATCGAAAGTAATAAAAGTAAACAGTTACTGATGTTTTACATTGTATTTCCTGAATGAATGTACAGTATCCTGATGTGGAAATTCAGAGCCAATGTTCTGTAGCCCTGACCTCAACACCTGCTACCCACCCAGTCTCTGAGGTTAACTCAGTCTCGTTTATTCCTTGTTATAATGGAGGAATCAACATGTCTGACTGATCTTCTGTGTAAAATAACAAAATAACTATGTCAGAGAGGAGGAAACTTATTCAGGCAGTAACTGCATTACTACGGGAACAACACATAAAAGTACAGTAGGGTAAAGCTGACCCATATCGTGATGTCTAGGAAATATGGACTGTGATGTGGCAAGTGTCTTTTAAGCCTAATTAAAAAATATATGATCTCTGGGTCATTGAGGAAAAGTCTGCATGCCTGGACATGAAGGACTTGTGGTCAGCAAAGCTAAGCTGACAGTGATGAACTCCACATATATATATGGCAGACTTTGTGGGAACAGTACAGATATTAAGTAGATGCTGATGCTGTGTTGTAGGAAAGACCAAAGCTTCTGTTTGAGGTAAAGCACAGGAAGAGTTGGGTGTAGTGGACAAACATGTAGCCAGAATATGAGCAGCCATGTGAAGGGATTATAGAACCCAGAGAAGTCATTTCAAGGCAACAATTCACCTTGAGCAACGGGAACAGTGGAGAGGAAAAAGTCACTTTAATGGAGGAAACTTCCAGCAGAACAGAACAGTGTGAAATTCACATATTAGCTTCAAAAAAGGGTTATAATGGCAAGATTAGCTGGAAAAACAGGAACAAACTATTGTGTTACTTGATAAAAAGTGAAAAAAGACTGCATCTAACTTGTATATATAAACACTGGAATGTTCAAACCCTAAATAAACTATATTATTATCACATTATTTATTTTATATAGCCCATCATATTATCACATAGCCCAATTCCAACCACAGCTAGTGAAGCACTGAGGAGTCTGATACCATCTTCAGTCTTCAGTCATGTTCCACCCAAAAACACTGAGCCTAACTGACAAATGATGGTGAGCAGGGTAAGTTTTGATGTACTCAGTATAAAGTTCACTAATTTTGTAAAAGTTACTTCACCGGAATGACCATCTGTCAGAAAAAAAGTGCAATGCATGTCAGTTTAACACACAACTAATTTCTTACATAATGTTTACATCCACTCATGATTGATTTACTGATGAAGAATTACTGCCCCTGCATGTTTCTGCCCACTTATAATCCCAGTTTCTTATTTTATATAAAAATTTGTACAAGTATCCTTTAAATACTCTAACCTGAATTATTGGTTAACTTGGTTATCCTTGTGTCAAGTAAGTGACTGTGTGAGTATTTTGCACGTGACTGGGACATCATCAGACAAGTCAGACAAGCAGTGGACAACAAGTCACAGCATTAAACACACCAGGTGATGATGGGGATGATGATAATGTTGTGGCTCACTGGAGTATGTTTAACAGAAGTTAGTGTATCCTCCGGATGTGCGTCCGCTCAAGTGTGGAGCTCTGCTGTGAGATAGTACGATGACAGCCCTGCTGTGGGCTGCGTTCCAGTCCACCCTGTTTACCCCATGTATCAGTGTGAACACTTGAACTCTTTGTAGTCATGGTATAATTCATGTTCAGTCATGCATTCTTCACTAAAACATCCTGTGGCATGTGTGTGTTTACTTGAATATGCAACACCCAAAACAAATTTTAATGTGCAGATACACATTAATCACTGTATACACAGTATCTCTGTGTATGATAAGTACTGTGTATGGTGACTGTAGAATGGTACTACCAATAAAAAACAAAAAGACTGTAACTTCCACCAAAAGGCAGAGAAAAGGTAAGTTCAGGTGCACATTCATATATAACTCTATGATTCCATGAGTCAAAACTGACGGTCAGCTCTGGTTAAATACCAAGAGGAAGGAGACAAAATAGTTCATCATAAGCTCTGACATATCACATGAAACCCAAGGATTTGCAAAACCTGCTGAGGGCACCACCCTCTGAATGAATCCCTCTAAGATGGAGCTCTGCCATGAGACAGTTGAAGCTCATCTCTTGTTACTCACATGTAGAAGCACTGGAGGCCTTTTCTTCACTACCCTGTGAATCCTCACTGTCAGTCTTTCTATTTGTCTGCTATTTGCATTATACACTGGGGAAATGAGCCCTGAAGGAGAAAACGTGTACGTCACTCTTCTGCCGCTAGAATGTCACAATGTTTCTCTTTATACACAGATGTGTTAGCGTAACAGTGAGCAGAAATATCACAGCAAATAGAAGTCCACTGACAGTAGAGATTGCAGTAATTAAACGATGCCATTCGCATATTTTGCATACATTAGCACTTCAATCATCTGTGTGTTTGTGTTCATGGGAAGGAAGAAAATCAAATCTAAAATCAAAGCACAGCAACAATTCCTAACACGTGATAACAGTTTAAAGAGCACATTCTCCTCTAATTAGCATGCTGGTGTCACCTTTACTCTAACTCAATAACATGACGCGTGTAGGTGTCAAGCTTTCACATCTCTTTTCTGTGTAGAAGAGAGTGTAGCAGAAGATTCTGACTACTAACTGTGACCTCATGGAGCAGTCCAGACAGTTACAGCATAAAGGTCTAAATTTATCTGAATAATATTAATGAGTAAATAATAATAATGTTCAGGCTGAGGTGTCCGTCTTCTGCCATTAACACCATCTGCTGGTGTTAATGTTTTTGGTGGATGGGGGTGAGCACTGGAACTCTGCAGCTACACAGTGACACCCACAGCAAGCTGTGATTGACACCTGTCAATCATGCCTAGCGTTGAGTAGAGTAGAGTAGAATGCTTTTTCATGTTCATTTCCATTTTGAGCTAAACATGAACCTCTAGATGATGGTAGATGTCAAACAGCAGGATTTGGCTGCTGGAGACCAGTTTCACATCCGTGCTTGTAGTTTAGCTTCCAAGGAGAACAAATATACAGTCAGTGTATAAACTGCATCATGTTTTAAATGGAGACCACCATCTTCTGGTGTTAGTGGACACATTTAGCAGCTTGCTACTATGGTTCATTTGACTCATTTTTTAAACAATGAGTAAACACATCTGAAAAGTACTTTAGGTTTTCCTAAACTCATCTTTCCTAACAGCACAGCTTCCCAGCTGTCTCTGCCGCTTTGTCCTCTTACCAACAGCTGGGAACTTATTTACATAACATTTACATTGGCTGCAGTATGGTCTCCACATTCAACCGCAGCCAATTGGAATGCTTCCTAATGATCGATGCATATTCTCATACGCTGCGTGATTACTTATTACAGAGGAGCCTTCCCTGAATGGGAAGAACCATTAGACTCCCTACAGGATGTGTCACAATGCCTTTCTGACAAAGTAATACTTACCCAGCGATGTGTTTTTTCAAATGCAGACATGCTACTCACAGTATGTCTGCATTATTTCCACTTAAAAAACACAGCAGATATAGGATTGAGTAAATTTGGCTATTTGAATTTAAAAATCTAATAATGGCTCATGGGCTGTTCTTATGTGTTACTTTGTGCAATCATGTGCTAATTATTGTGTCATATCAGAGACTGTCAACAACAAGATCACCTCTAGCACAGTCAATTTATCTCTTTCACACCCTCCTGTATTCAATACACACAACACAAGTAGTGTGTATTTTTTTATTCACAGAGTCGCGAGGCATGTTGAACTCAGGCCCACATACTGCAGAAGGAAGTCTACTTAGAGGCTTTCTTCACATCAGTATCAGTGTGACATGCTGGTTTAATGCTCTGATGGTCAGCACCGTCTGCAGAAGTGATCTAACTTCATCTGATATTAGAGGAGACACACACACCAATCATAGAGCCTCGAGCTTCATGTTGTGATATGAGATCAGCTGCTCCACACGGCTCTCAGACCTCCTCAGTGAGATAGGAATCTAAAACGCTCCTCTGTCGTATGTTTTATCCGCAGCAGCTGCTAATGTGACTCATTACTTTCCCCATGTTGGCTTTTAGGCTGAAACATGACACCTTCACATTCTCACCGAAGCACCAGCCCACGGCACACGTCTCCACTTCCTCGTGGAGAACTGACTGCAGTCGGAGCATCAACACCTGAAAGCAGCTTTTAAGTGCATCACTCAGGAACTCGAGGACAGGAGCTGCTGATTACTCATCACCTCCACATGTTTACCTGCAGAAGAAACTAATGTAATGCATATTCATATGCATTCATTTTATTTTTCAAACAATCATGTTTTGTCTATATTATACCAAAGATGTGCCCACTCCTGTCTTCTAGCTCACTAGTTTGACTAGACATGTTTGATTTACATAACTTTAAAGAGTAACACTGTTGCTCTTCTTCAGATGTGTAATCAATTATCATAAATTACTCTTGGATATTTTGTGAAGTGTTTAAGATTTCCTGCTTTCTGCATAAATTGGCTCTGAAAGGTGATCTGATCTTCACCAAAGTCACAAATATCAACAAATACACAATTTGTAAGCTGATAAAACACAATTAGTTCTGATCTTTCATGATATTGTTCTATTTATTAATGCAAAATATCAGGAAATAACTAATGTTTTTCTGCTCTATTAAATGCAGTCAGATCCATATACATATGGACACATTAACTAAAGGGTTCGG
>OMLM01020053.1:98157-122600 GCA_900302695.1 Helostoma temminkii | reverse complement strand
AAAGTGTATTGTAGTTTTTTGTAAAAAAAATTAGACACTAAAGCTCCCTGAAGCTCCGTGACAAAAACATAATTTATTAGCTGTCTAAACTGTCTTAATGGGGCTATTATTGTGAAAAAGCAGAAAATACGGTTGGGTGAATTAAGGGCACAGTGATGGGCCTCTTGTTCTGTAAAATTACTCAAATCTATCTCCTTTCTCTTTTAAGTTGTTTAAATTTTCTGACTTTTCTTTCCTCTAGAGAAAATTCAATTTAAATTTAATTTATTTCTGAAAACAGCTGCTGGAGCAAAGAAGGCCGATAAATTATTTTTTAAAATGGGGTGTTGTCTGAAATCATCTTCTCTTCGGTACATGAATATTTTGTGTGAAAAAATATTACAGCTGTAAACCTTCAGTATCAACAATAACTTGTTTGATTATGACCCAGAGGAGAGAAGTTAATGCAGAATAAATACAATCTTTCTTGCTCAATTTAAGCCAAAACTCTGCTCCATTTTTTAAGGAGTAACTGAAATATCCTATATATTTATATATCCTAATTGTTATTATAGTACTCCAGTCTAGAAAAAACTAATGCATGAAGTAGTTTTTCAGCATCACTTTGAAACAGAATGGCCCAACAGTAAGTTTAGAGGTACTCCACAGGCTGAAGATTCTTTAATATATGAGTTAAAGGAGTAATGCTGAGATTCATCCCAGTCATCTATAGTTACTATATGATTAGATATCATATCGCTGAGGTTTTGGGGTTGAGATAAGCTAATTTCTGTCTTATCTGAATGAAGAAGTAGAAAATCGTAGTTCTTGTGGCTCCGTTCCTCTGCAAGAGCTGTTAAAAAATTGGTCTTGGTAATTTACTTCTCCTGTGATTTTCACTGAGTAACGATGAGAGGAGTAGATTTGTGGTGGGAGTCAGTGAAATTAGGGCACATCATTAAGAAGACTTGGATCCCTTTGTTCCTAACAAAGAGCTGCTCAAAAGAACCGGATCGTTTGTGACTGTACTGTGCTTCTAGAAACATAATAATTAATATGACTATGGGGGTCTATATCTATTTGATGGTCACTTCAAAACATTTACTTCCAAGACTGTGGACGAGAGAGATCTGATGTTTAATAGTTCACAATTAATTGTTTTGTTTTTGTTTTGTTCTGTAAGAAGAGCAGTCTTTATTATAAGTTTTTATGAAAGATTCAGTTGATTTTCAATTTATGTAATTTAGATGATGGGATGAAGAGACTGTATCTGTGCATTTTGATAGTTTTGCTGAAAGGATACTACAGAGAAGAATGTAAGACTGTGTTTTACATCCTGGGCTCCACTCTGGATTGTCACTGGTCAGATTGGGAAGGGATCAATTTGGCGACTGCTGTCTGATGAAATTAACATTAACTAACTAATTGTTTAAAATATTCTATGTTGCCTTCTCTGACCCTGGGAATACATTTGACTATGGCCCCTGGAGTCTCTAACTTCGCATATCTGACTATTGAGCTGCCAATTACCAGAATGGATTTCTCAGCACGTGTGTGTCTGAGTGAGGAAAATCTCATGGAAGCGTAACCTGAATGGCAACTGTTAGGGTTATGTCCCCTATGAACCATCAGCCAGGGGCTATGTTAGGTGGCTCCACAGCAGCTACTAGGCCCTGACTACCTGGGTTGTTTTCTTTGGCGTTGATCCGTGACTCTAATTCAGTCAACCTGCTGTGAATGTCTTACACTTATTACAAACACTGGACCTAAGAAAACACTTCACACACTAAAGTACACTACACTACAGTACACTACACTACACACATACAGTATGCTACAACTTGAAAATCAGTGACTGTATAGTGAAATCTGATAACATCAAGCAACACAATACACCTAGTGTAGGAGGAGCAGCAAAAATATTACACTGTTGTTAGTAGTATTTCATAGCACTACTAGAAAGGGGATTAATAACATATCAGTTATTATTATTATGAAATATTTTTGTCAGGATAAAATGTAGTAGTACTTCACTTCAGTAATACAAATGTTAATAGTAATTAGTTGTTTTTTGAGTGAGTGAGTGAACCAGTGAAACATCTGACTAATGATCAGTGTCTGCATTTTGAGACACTACATGCTCTCTAATGTGTGTAATGTGCTCTTTGTGTTTAAGGCCACTTCTAACGACTGCTGTACTGTAGCTAATTATGCAGGTTTCCCTGCTCAGCATTTCCAGGCTGACTGTGATCAATTGAATTATCAAGAGAACATCCTACTTTGACCAGGGGCCTAAACAAAACATTGGAATGGCTAATGTCAGTCTGTGGATGTCTGTCTTATTGATCATTGTTACCCTGTGTGCTCTGGGGGGACTCGCTAGGTGCTCTCCTGCTGTGATCGAGCATTGAAATTGAAAACAGAGAATGCCTCGAGGCCTCCTGTTTATAATCAGTTTGTATGTTGTTCAAATTAGTCAGGACATGGCATCTGTCTCCTTAGAGACTTGCCTGCCCTGCAGCATACAAGCATGAAATGGTGTGTGTGTGTGTGTGTGTGTGTGTGTGTGTGTGTGTGTGTGTGTGTTATGCGTAATGCAGTGAAAAAGTATCCCCAGTGAAAATTATACACGCCAGAGAGAAGTGACAGCAGCAGATTGGAGACAAAGCATGTCTAAATGTCGTGGCTTATTTTAAATAAGACAGCAGCTCCATGCTGACAGACAACGAATAAAGCCAGCGTGCAACAGTTCTCACCTGGCACGAAATAATCTAAACCGTGTATGGCTAAAATTATTCACAGCTGAACAAGTCACCGTAGGTGCATAATGGCTAGATCATGTAAACACAATATGTGAATAAAAAGCATGTGAAATGTTGTTATGGTGGCCTTAAAGGACTGTGCTCCACTGGTAAAAGAATGGCTTCATACTGTCTGAAGCCATTTAGTCTCGCATCATAAATCAATGTGACAGTGCTCATGTTAGCTGGTCAAGTCATCAGTAATAAATGATGTCTCTATCCCATCAATAGCATTATTATTATAACTCAACCAAAGCTCTAATCATACATTTCATACTATAGGACAGACCCACACATAAAAGCCTTTATCTATAGGGAAGCAGTGAGTTGAGCTCCAGCCCTGTAGTTGGTCATCACAAACAATGTGCCTGAATAATTTTACTTTTCTTAAAATTCTCTCGCTTTACCATGACACTTGTTTGTAAGGGTGGTCGTGGCAGCTTCTTCAAACCTGCTGCCACCTGTTCATTAACACACATCCATCGAATTTGGGTGGAGATTATGGTAAAATCTGTGTTTGGGGATTCATGTTAATTGCCTACAGTCATTTCATTGTCTGTACATGTGCTTCATGAGTGTTTTTGGTGTCCAGGAGCTCAGCACGCTGAGAGGAAAACAACAACCATGGATGGATTAGTACCCTAGGCCCATTAGAATAGACTTAGGGGACCTGTGACCCAGAGCCTCTGTATGAAGGGATTGTTAATATGTCTCAAAGTCACAGAGTTCAGCTGAAGGACACAAACCGTCCGCTGAGAGATACAAAATGATCCCAGAGACAAGGAACAAAAAGAGCAAAAACAGAAAGACCAGAAAAGACAAATGACAACACGGCATCTCCATTTATTACTTGAGAATGCTGTGGATTTGGAGCCAGAGTCGTGCAGAAGACTAAATATCGCTGCCTCTTGCAGTCTTTTTAAACTAGTCTTTTATGGAAAACTGTTGGAGTGGCCCTTTAATTTTGATGTTTTTACTAATGGGTTTGTACAGAATGCAACATACAACATTGATAAGTTAGCCTCAATATTTTAAAACTCCTCTCTAAGATCAATATGAACACAAGCTTTGTCTTAAAACACAGGTCTAAGGAGCCTTTGCTCTCTGTGCCAGTGCTGCACCAGTGTAGTGCAAGATGCCAAACAGTGGGTGCAGAGGAATAGACACTGCTGATATGACGCCTGCATCCAGCCTGAGTTTATTATTGATTAGATCTGTAAGAGGAGCCTGGTAGTGGCTGTGCTGTAGTGGAGTGTGACGTCATAGAGACAAAAGCAAGATGAGAATGCGTTTCGGGGCTAATCATCCTACAAAAGCCTCATATCCATTCACAGATGGATTTTCAGCTTTATTTTTAGAACAAAAGATAAATATTTAATCAGTCTGAAAACCCACAGTGTGAGAACAAGACTTCAGCTTCAAGGTTTGGCATGCAGCAATAATTCATGACCAATCCTATTTGATGTTTGTAATTTTACTAGTGAATGAAAACCATGGACTTTAGACTGAAGCTAAAGTATATTCTTGATGCAATTTATTCTCATTTACAGTGACATTTAGTGAAAACTGCTGCCATCTTGTAGCTTGGTGGAAGGCACCCTTTAGCACCTGCATCTGTTGCAGAAGGTTTTCTACTGTGTGTAGTGTTAAATTATTATTGAGCCAGTTGCTCTAGTCGTCTGTCTGCAGCAATACAGGTTACTGCTTGACATTCCCATGGAGAGCAGTAGTAATGCAGTAGGCCTGTTCATGTAATGTAAAGGTTTAGTTACATTTTCCATTTTAATTACTTCATTAAAGTATGTCTTCTTTCTTTCATTCTTTACATTTATATGGCAGATTCAGAGTCTCATCACAAATTATAACTGACTAATAAAAGCTGATGTATTATTATGGATGACGCAGCTGTCAGTGCCTTTACCAGCTGTTGTTTTTGTTCCATATCAGCTCTTTACAGTAGCTTTGTCCTTATTTTTTATTACTACATTTTCTCTGCTGTTGTTCACCTTTGTTTGCAGTTTTAAAGGCCTGGACATTTAATATTTCTGCAGAAGCCTTATACATGATCAGTTGTGCTACTGATACTAGTACATGCACTTATTACTTTAATTTGAAGTGGTACTTACTGTATACGTGTAGTGAACTACCTTTTTTAGGCAAATATATGTACTTTTACTTAGTTAATGACTCACTGTGTACTTTTGTGACTTCACTGAATTAGTATGGAAACAGTTTTAGATATGGCAACAAACATGCAGACCACATGTCCATAGATTTAAAGTTAATATTCAACCCAGTGCCTATTGATCTCAGACACAGCATGTAATTAGTCTAAGCAGCCCCTGGGATCTTCATAGTAAATGAACAGTGGATGTCCTGTTTGCTGGAGGGAGTCCTGCTCTGCATGGAGACACTATTTAAGTAAGTCATGTATGTTTGCTTACTACAACATGAACATATTTGTTAATTACATTTTACATTATTGATGTGAGTCTTTACAGCTCACACATAAATGTAGTAGAGTAAGAAGTACAATATTCTCCTTGAAATGTTGCTTTGGTCCTTTCTCATCTTGCATAATATTATAAACTGGGGTCTATAATTGTGCAACCGCCATGGTTTAGATTGGGTTTAAGCACATAAACAACTGGTTATGGTTAAACACAGTACTAGATGGTTAAGGTAAGTAAAGAAATGCTTCAATAAGCTCTTTCAGAATGTTAACATCATCATGCTGGTTACAATAAAACAATAATATAATGATAAACATGCCTCCTTCTTTAGATACTATGTCACCTAATGGTCCCACAACATGTTGCTGTAACCTGCACATACAGACAATGTATAAAGAACAGTCCCATCAGACCAGAGGATGTGTATTGTTGTGGTACAGCTGCTTGGAAGCTAAGATGCTGGAGGCTTCATTGGATGCGAACTTGTCCAATTACACCGAGACCAAAAGTTTTAGCCCTTTTTCTTTCAAGTAAACTTGTCCCATCACAGAAAGCGATTGTCTTTCAACTGGGCCTAAATGTGATACAGAACACTTTTTTTTTTTTAATCCCCTTCCTCTCCTGCCCGAACATCCGTTCTAAGAATCACAATGACTCTTTTCCCTCCTTCCTCCTCCTGAAGGATATCCAATTTTCCCTTCCCTAAATAGTTTGTCCTCCACTGTCCTGAGGAGACGCAGTAAGATTTCAGAAATTGCAAGAGACGATGGGCTACTGCTCATTCCAGTGATCGATGCACTTTTTTTCTTTTCTTTTTTTTTGGGGAGCACACCAGCAGCCTGCTCTCACGTGGGCCTAAAACTGTGCTGTAACTTTATCCTGTGCTCGGATATAATCCTATCAAGGCTTGTTGTGTAGCTGTGTAGGAAAGCTGCTCTCTTTGTTGTGTGTCAGTAACTGATCTTTAATTAGTCTCACAGGATCGGGGTTTGCAATGAAATCCCTCTACAGTAGTACTGATGTATCATGTTCCAGAGAGGTGAGTAATCCTCATGCAGATGTGCAGTGATATGACAGGTGCACTGCATTGATGTGATTGTCCTAATGGCCTTTCAGCAAGCGGTCACCTCTCCTCGCTCCTCTGTCACATCCAGTGTTTTGTTGTGTGTTGCACTGCGTCCTAACACCCACATGCTATCCTTCCTCCCAGCCCTCAGCTGCACTGCTCTGCTTTCCATCTCACTTTGACTTGCCCCTCTCTCTTGCCTCCCCTTCGTTTTTTCAATCTATGGGAACCATTTGATGTTTTAAACTGATTTACTTTATCTGAATGACCTTGTGATGTCTTCCTGGCAACGTTTTTTGTGGAGTTGTTGTTGGGAGGAGGGGGAAGGTGGGCTTTGCTTCTTTCTCTGAATTACTCAGAAGTGTAATTACGGCCCTACGCCCCCTCGTTTCAGTGCACATACAGAAACATTCAGCCCACTCCTCACAGTGGATGTGATTCAGATAATGTTCCCTCCACCATTTTTCTGAAGTGCCTCTTAATTATAATTTTGCTCTGGATAATGAGTCTGATATCTGTAATTGGACTTCTTCATTTCTTTTATCCACAAATTTCATGAGCTGTTGGATGAGAGTGTGTCCAACACGTGTGCTGTCCTTCACAACTAAGCCTCACAGCCACAGACCTGAATAGGCTGAGTGACTACTGGCTCCTTTCACTGAGTTGGTTGGGTTTGCATTGTTACTGTGTGTTCTGGTGCATCTGATTAAAAAAAGACCCTGAATAAACATACAAGACCAAGTTATAGCAGGTACACAGCTGTTTGTTCCAGCTGTTGATTGGGACTGGAATAAATGACGGTATGGGAATGAGACAGCTGCATGTCTGGCCTGTAATAAGTAGTAAGTACCTCCTTAATCATGTAATAAGGACTTCCTGGAACAATCATACTGTCTCTCACTGGACTATAAATTTGCTGACCCATCCAACCACCCAGTCCTTCTTCCTATACACAATTTTCACTTAACATATTATCATTGCTCTAGTTTTCAAATATTAACTTGTCTTATTATTGTAGTGGACTGACCCTTTGCATCAAAATGAAACTGACCTGGACAAATGTCAGTATCTGAGACCCTGGTAATGAGTCAGATGCAGATGAGGCTGTGACGTATGGTTTGTAGCAGACCCAGCGTGGAGGACCATTTCCAGAAATCTGGCCCTCCCAGAAAGACTGTGCATTATCTGTATATATCTGTTTATTTCTGCAGATGTTGTTTTATTCTGAACTTTCTGACTCCATTTATGGAAGGTGTATAACGAAGGTGATTATTCAACAGCAACCACACTACAGATATGCACACTGACTCTGACACATGCCCATCATGTCTGGAAACTCTTGAAACTTTTTTTAAGTTGAGTATTTAGTGAAGGTTGATCTCCATAGACAGCTGTTTAAACATGTGGAAACTTTCTACCGGTATCTGCGATGACAACGATTGAACTCACTCACTGTGCCACTGTGAGCTCTCTGGTTTGGCTTTTCTCACCCTCTGCAACACAGAGAAGAAAAGTAATAAAATGTAACATCATGCTGACATGAAAAGTGTACTGTACATTTGTCCAGTAGTTGCTGGTAGTGAGCTTGTCTGACCACTGTCCCTTCGCTCGGTGTGGACTGAATGAAATGTAGCTTCAGTAGCGCTCACTCGACGCTGTAGATTCTAATGTTAAGGAAACTAATGTTATTGCATAATTGCCAACTGCTGCTTGAACAAATACACTGTGCCACCTCTCCACCTTCTCATCTGGTACCTGTTGCATACTCTGCTCTCTCTAAAGCTGCTGCAGATTGGAGTTAACACAGTACAAGTATTGAGAGATGGAACACGGGTTTACAAAATGAAAGGGACAGAGCATGTACCGTAGCACTGCTGTACTCATCGGATCACAGTTTATAAAGCAAATCTTATCATTTTGCTGTAAATAAAAAATATATAATTGAAAAGTACTGTAGCCACACACATCATATTATTCTGCTTTTTCGTTTCATTAAAAAGACAGAAATTACACGTACTGATTCCCCCAAACAAAAACTATGATGATACATCATCTGAGCAGAGCAGATGTGTCTGTCAGTTGTGAACTGACAGGCACATCACTCACACAGGGACTGTTCTCACTGATAAAAGTAACAGTGTGTTTGTGATCAGCATGCACATTCTGAGACAGAGAGCTTCCATTATACAATGTTTGTACAAATACAGTAAAACTGATTTTAAGGGGATCTGAAGCCAGTCTGGCATGAGGAATAATTCTAAGAGCAATTCTGCTGCCTCAAAACTTAAAACCATCGCTGCTAGTCCACCAAAATAAATGCATTATCCTCCGTCCATTATTTGAGCAGTCCACTAACACGTGGCCTCCTCTGATGGAGCTCAGCTCAGCTTTTTCTCCACAGCGTGTTACCCACCTAATCCACTTTAGGCTAGAATCATAAGCAACACTAAAGGAGCGGGAAATTTGTGCTGACGTGCCAGGAAAGCAGGGCGAGAGCGAAACGCTGAGATTTTCTATGGCAATGGGTCCATGGGAAATAAATGCTGACTGAAGTGGTAGCAGAGGAAGAACTGCACTTCAGGGACTCTGCTTTAGGCGGGAAAATGGCAAAGTAGGACTAATAATAAAAGTTCACTCTTGGTTTATTATTCGGGTTATCACATGACTAACTTTTTGACTTGAAAATGCAGTTGCTTTGTTTAAACGTAAGCATTTAGATCCTGTAAAAGGTGGAGAATTGGTTCACTTCATTAGACAAGTGTGTAGCTAATCCCACACACACTTTTCTCTGTACAAAGCAGCTGTGGATGTGAGATGTGGGCTTCATTTCACAGAGACCTTGGGTCTCACCCAGGAGAGAAGCAGCAGCCAGTCACTTAACTGTGCACTGTTCAAATAAGAGGTGAGGTTAGCATGATCTAGTTCAGCCGCCCAGGTTATTCCGTGTGATGATTTTATTTTGAAACTCATGACCGGAAGCAGTGTGTCAGTAGCGGCTCCGGTGTGGTTTATGGCATACTGCACATATACATGTAAACACATAGCAGTTCTTCCTTCGCTGTCATTCGCCCATATTTGTTGTTGACTAGTAAATATTTCTTGTAGCATTGTTTATCGTAAACATGGGTTAACGCTAAAGGCTTTCGGTGTTGAAACTGTAAGTTATACACGATACGTCCTGTTCAGCTTGACCAGAAGTTACAGTTAGCTAGCTTTGCCTTGTGTACTTAAACACTGTCAGTACTGTTCTGTCCTGACAAACGGTTAAGCAAAGCGATAATGTGTTGACACTTAAATGCTATGCTTCATTAATATCTGTGCTAATTGTGAATACGTTAATATTACGCTAT
This sequence comes from Helostoma temminkii, assembly GCA_900302695.1. Taxonomy (NCBI): domain Eukaryota; kingdom Metazoa; phylum Chordata; class Actinopteri; order Anabantiformes; family Helostomatidae; genus Helostoma; species Helostoma temminkii. The sequence continues at coordinate 112,951 of OMLM01020053.1, read as the reverse complement.
TAAAATGTAGTTAGCTGTGCTCATGTAGCAGGTCTCCTCATAATGTTACAGATATTAACTGAAGTATGTATGTATGTATTATGTTAGAGCTACACTACCAGTCAAAGGTTTGGACTCATAGAAATGACCAGAACAGCATAGCTTATAACATCAAAGTGATCAGAAATACAGTATAGACATTTTTAATATTGTAAATGACTATTGTAACTGGAAACATCTATTTTTAATAGAATATTTTTATTATCATTAGTGATGTCTTCTATAATCTAACCTGGCAGTTTTTAAATGAGGCTCACACTTCTAACCAATCAGAGGAGACCAGTTCGCTCTGCTCAGTTTTATAAAGTCTTATTTATTGTAATTACATAATAATAATAAAGTGTATGAAGGGCTGGCAGAGCAGAGTGAAGCAGGCAGAGGGACTAGCTTTAGTCCAGAAATTGTATTCATAGCTATAAATGAATGGTGTTGTTCCTGCCTATGCTAACGTCAGTCCTGGCTAATTTACAGTCATATGCAGTTAACTCTTCAACATGAAAGGATTCAACTGAGAGTGAAAATAATGATACTTTATGGCGCTGAGGCTGTACACTGCTAATATGTGGTGACTGAGACTGTGCTGTTGCATCTGTGCAGGTGCTGAGGATGACGGTTCTGAACCTGTCCTTTGCTGCATGTGGTTTCTTGGGGATCTACCACTTAGGTGCTGTTAGGGCCTTTCTGCGCCATGGGGACAAGCTGCTGGCCTCCCTTAGGGCCTGTGCAGGGGCCTCAGCTGGGGCCCTGGTTGCTGCTGTAATGATCACGGCTCCTGACAAGTTAGAGGTAGAGTGTCTGTCTTCTCATTCAGCCCACTTATAGAGGTCACAGATCAGATTATACCGTCAAGCTGTCAAGGTGGGGGAACCCCCAGGGGTCCTTCAGGAGATTCTAAAGGTCATTAAACTGTTAATGTAAATTTAAAAAATATCAGTTCTGTAGTTTCTAAGTGTGGACTTAGGACTTGTTGTTCCCAGCAGGAGACCTGTCTACCCTCTTGATCTAACTCGTAAAGCTGCTGGATCCTACAAACATAGTTTACAAACATTATTGTGCAGTCAGGAAGCTGTATTAGCTTTATACATCTTTCAACCTAATAAACATGACTATGATATGATAGGCTGCCTTCCTGTGACTCAGTGTCACAGTGTGAAGTGTATTTGGTGTAGCTTGGTTTATGAATGAAGAATGATCATGATCATCACAGTGTTTGCTCCCTTGTTTTCCAGCACTGTAAACAGTTCACCTACAGGTTTGCTGAGAGTGTCAGACAACAGCCTTTTGGGGCCGTCACACCAGGACATAACTTCATGCTCACGCTACGGTAATGAGTCAGCAGACACTTAAATACTGATGTGATACTGAGCACACTGTAATATCACAGCTCTAGCAAAATAGGTGATTTGTATTAGTGTACAGTACAATATGACAGAATTGAGCAATGTTAATAAATATTGAAACATAATAAGGGAAGTGAGATACAGTTAAGATACAGGTCCAGTTTAACTGATAACAGATACATTGTAGATAAGTGTGCTCTTCCATGACAGGCAGAATCTGTGTGTAAGTTTGTGTGTGTGTTGGAGTAACAATTGGTTTGTGGTGTTACCATTTTAAAATGTTTAGTCTTGTTTTTACTGGGTTAGTCTCAATCTTACAGAAGTGGACAAACTTTTGTGTGTGTGCAAATCTGAGCAATGATTGGTTTATGGAAGCAGGACAGTGTTGTTAGTTTTCATAGCAGAAATGTCTAGGGTTGACTAGAGACATGGTGTGAAACTGTTAAAGCTATTTTCGTGGGTTTATTAGGCTGGGTAAGATCATCACAGCATGGTAATGTGACCTCGAAGCAGCAGCTCAAAACCAGAGACAGACATGTTCAGCCAGGACAGACACAAGGATCTGCAAGTTTTTCAGCAAGAATATTTACAGACACATTTGGGAACACGAGGGACCCCCCAAAAGGGTATAATGAGCATATGGTCCATGATCAGCTCCAACACCCATCTATTTTTTTGGCCATAGATTATGTCTGTGTCCATTTTTCTCAGTGCTTCACTCTGGCTCTGCATAAATCCTAGTCCGTCCTGCTTGTCTTCCAGCCATCCCTGCCCTTACACCTTCTAATCAGCTGAAAACACCTGATCCAGTTAATCAGGTACGTCGAGGATAGTTGGAAAACTAGCAGGACAGTGGTCCTCGAGGACCGTGATTGGACGCCTCTGTTATAGCACCAATAACTAATAGCAGGCTAGGCTTTGCAATGTGTAAACAATGCTGTTAACTTCCTCCCAGCTGATACAGTCCTCACTCAAAGGAAAGCAGGGATTACTAAGATCCCAATAAGCTCGCATTCTGTCACCTCAGAAAAACACAGTGTGAGTAGTCAGAAGACAGACAACCAAAATATAACAAAGCTTAACAAAATGAACACACAAAGAGAGGAGCTGCTATAGCTGCTGCCACCCTACAGGTGCCATGGTATAACAGCAACATTGCTACATCCTCTGTTATGATTCAGAGTATTAACTGCATGTTGCTGTAAAAGGCAGTGTGTTTATGATGCCCTGTGGGGATATTCTTAATAAAAAGCAGACAACTGAGCATCTGTGTGTGGAAACTCTCCAGGGAAGGGATAGAAGAGATTCTGCCCAGCGACGCTCACAGTCTGGCCACTGATCGCCTCCACGTCTCAATAACACACTCCAAAAGTGGCAAGAACTGCATTGTGTCCAGGTTTAGCTCCAGGGAGGAGCTCGTAAAGGTGACCCCACCCACACAATTTTAAAGATAACGCTGTGCCTTTCACTTTAAAAGACTCTCATAAATATTTCTGCATCCTGGTGGTTTCTTTTTACTGCTTTGACCAGAATATGAGACAAAGTCAACAGTTGTGTAATGAATATCTATGTACTGTTTATCAGCAGAGTCTAAGGGTCTCACTGTAACCACTGTTATTATGATGAAATAGTCTTTGTTGCTTTTCCAGGTTCTGCTGGCCAGCAGCTTTGTGCCGGTCTATGCTGGACTCAGACCAGTAGAGTTCAGAGGGCAGGTAATTTCAAATTAAAAGTCCTATACTTGCTACTAACTAACTGTCTTTAAAATATGAAGTGTAAAACACAACAGTCCATCATTTCTGATGAAGACTAATCAGTAAGTAAACATCAAAGTGCTATGACATTGACTGGTATGTTACACTTTACTTCAGGTCAAACATGGTTTCTTTCCAAAAGCTGTGATGAGTGAAAATGTATTTAGCTGCTTCAGCCCTGAGCTCTGGTTTATGCTGGCTAACAGTAAGTAATGACATGTGACAGTCACCCTCAATAAAACAGAGCTAACATCCATGTTATTAGTAACAGCTGGGATTTTCCTGCTATGAAATGACAAAGATTTGCATCATTCACTTATTTTTTCCTCTGGGTTTTCTCTAAATGCAAACATCCAAATTGTCTTGACTTCTATGGAAATAAAGTCTGAAACGTGTCTTTGTTATAACCTAGTTGTATGGCAGTCCTCACAGACTAGCTGCTTTTGTTCCATCAGAAATGGATTGATGGAGGGTTCTCTAACAGCCTTCCAGTTTTGCCCGTGGGACGAACCATCACTGTGTCGCCCTTTGCTGGACTGCAGGACGTGTGTCCAGTCCACAGGGGGCGCTTCAATATTCAACTCAGACTGGCCAACATGAACATAATGGTGAGGACTGGCTCATGTCTTCAAGTCAGTCTGAACTGGTCCTAACATTTCAGTTGAAGCTCTGAAGTACCAAAAAATAGTAAATCACATTTGACATAAATGTACTGTCTTTCCTCAGTTCTCTGTGGAGAATGTCAGGCGTCTGAACCAGGCTCTGTTCCCTCCACCCACCAGCGTCATGCAGTCTTTATATGAAGAAGGTGTCAGTGATGCTGTGAGGTTCCTGAAGAAAGAGGGCTGGACGACCTGACGAGCATGAACTGAAGTACCATTTACAGAAATATGAGAATGAATTGAATGGATTTTACTGGATTTACTTCTTGAGTGATTTTAGTTTTCCTAAGGAAAATAAAAAAATATATCAAAACAGTGTTTCCAAAGCAGTGATGTTGTAGAGAAACTTCAAACACATTGATCTGGCAGCTGCGTGTGGAGCGACTGTGAACATCACCTGTGATGGTTTTTGGCATCTTTAAGGCTTTTTTCTAGAGCTAAGGCATCAGTTTATAAAGCAGAGTATGAAAGTGTGAGCTTCAAATTAAATGTTACCTGTGGCAGCAGCTGAGTGTGATGTACATGGTGTCCATGTGAACATGGACCCTTCAGCTGTTTTCCATGGAGACATTTAACTTCTATCACATGAAAGCAGCAAGAAAAAAAAAATATTAGCTCAACACTTAACAGGAAGTCTGTGCTGCCATCATACGTGTCAGAGTCCTATGCTGCTGAGTTACTGTTTGATTTCCTCCACCATCAGATGTGAGGGTTCTCCATCACAACCTGCTGTTTGATTCAGGAGCGTATAACTGAAGCATATTGATTTTCTTTCACATCTACACAGACTGTAACATTGAATAAGAGCTTTGTTTGACTGACTACAACATATCAGTACAGTGAGATGACTTTAGGGCTTGGTATTGGATATCAATACTTATGCAGTTTGTGCAAACACCCAAAACATAAACTGAGCAGCGACTCATTTCCCAGATGCATTTTGTAACTGAAATGATTCAACTAAGTACATAACATAACAGCACAGCAGATATATATACATTAGGAGGTTTGGGGCTGTTCCGGATGTAAGATCACCAAACGATATCTTCTGTCCATGGTTGTGGTGCTAAGACAGTTGTGCGACAGTTGTTTAAAGACCGCTGTCACAGTCTTGCAGCGGTGACCTGCTGCTGTGACCTACGTCTACTAACAACCCTTCAAAAAAAAAGATGCGCCGATCAACATGACTCAAGACTTTACAACCTTTAGAGGTAAAGTGAGAATGCACTGTAAAGTTTCAGCAAATTCCAAAGTTCCATGTGGAGTTTTTCTTTTCTCATGTACACACACACTTTCCGTGTGAGCCAATCATCTTGTTGCTGTCAAATCAAAACTGTTCCTTTCTCTGCTGCTGTCAGTTTTCGTTTCGGTGAGATTGACACAACCCTCCTCCACCCCATTCAACTCCAATTTTTATCAGAATCAATGTCATGTCCGGATCCACACCACATCCATCCCCGTCTTCAGCGTCGCTCTTCACCCTTTCATCACCATCACTTTGTAGAGTTCAATCTGAGCAACTTTCCATCCACTTCAAAATGGAAGCACCACTATGGCATCATAAACCTCTGTTAGTGCCTCTCATAGAAATCTAATAAAAGGCAGATTGGTTGTTTTTCTTATGTGGGGTTTTACATCAGACTGCGTGTGCTCAAAAACACCTCAGCAAACAGTTCAGCTGCATCCACAAATGCAAGTTCATTTTTTACCATGCAGTGAAAAAAAATAAACAGAAGGTCCAGAAATGTGGCCTGCATCCTCTGGGCTAAGAGGAGAGAGACAATCCAGTCTGCTGTCAGCACATGGCATTAATGGTAAACTATATAAACAGGTTTTGGAACAACATATTCTTCCACCCAGAAGTATTTTTCAGGGAAGACCTTGCTCACTTCAGCAAGTTATTTCCAAACCACATTGTGCACATATTACAACAACATAGCTGAGTAGTAGAAGAGCCCAGGTGCTAAACTGACAGTCCACGTCACCCACTGACAACAATTAGAAACCACCAACTGTTGAATAGATTTAATTGATTTTGAAGCAAGAACAGGAAAAAAGTTGCTTTTACAACTAAAGAACTCCCTCAGTTTCTCAAGCATGTGATGTTTAAAGGAGACGTGATGCAACACAGCAGTAAACATGTTCAAAGTACATTCAAAAGGAGCATCCAGTCACATTCCTGGATACTATACATTAACTTGCCGTTTTTTTGTTAAACAGACAACTGTATTTTTACTGAAGCTCTAATATGATACTAGTACTAGCCTGACAACATTAAGATACATTTGAATAATAACTAGTATATGATTAACATACTAATAGAAATATCAACATTTATTACGTAAAGCACAAGAATGCAGATCCACAGATGTACCCGCTTTATTACATAAGCCCACCTGCTGGTTCTTGTAATGAGGCTCAATTAAGGCTTGACAGTTTCCACCTGGGGCCAAAGATTCCACAGATTAGATGTTTTACTTTAGCTCGTCTTGCGGGAGAACCCCCTCGCAGTAAAGGGTCTAGCTGTCAGGAAACAGGCCAGCTTTTATCCAGCTGCTGACTTCAACGCAGAGAACTGAAACTCTGTGCACCTGCAATGTGTTACTACTCCGATAAGCATGGTGAAATCCAAAGAGGAGAAAACATTCGTCAAGTGTGAGCTGCGCTGAGTCACTGCGAGGACACTGTCTTTACTTGTTAGCATGTAAAATGCTGCACTGAGTAGTTTAAACAAATCAGAAATGAATGCAGTACTCTGTGGTCTGTAGATGATGGACTGGAAAAAAACACCCTCTCTTCAAGGCAGAAGCTTTCATGTGTTGTGCTTCTGCCCAAGTGTAAACTCATTTTGGGAAATGTGATTGCAGCCAGTAATCACATTACTACAGCAGACGCTCCTGCTGAGAGATCCATCCAGCAGATGTGAGATGCGCCTCCACTGAAGCTCACAAACGACACACTCACATACTGCAAAAACAAACCTGTTTCCTGAGGGTCTACAGGGAAAACTCAAACACATAATAGCTACTTAATGATTATTTCTACACTGTCTTGTGTAAGGAGGGATCATTGTTCTTCTTCTGGAAGGTGCTGTGCATCAGTATGTTAGCTTGTGTCTGTGATCAGGCCCGAGGAGGCCTATGGTACAGATGAATAAGTGACACCAGGAGAGAAAGGCAGACATCATGGTGAGCAGAGGCATTCCACTGTTGATTATAGTCCAACCTGTCTCCTAGAAAAGACATTTCCATGAAATGTAACTACAAAGGCAGATATGTTTTTGCTGCCACAATCTTAGTTCAATATATATATATAATATATAATTGTAACTGTTTTGATGCTGCTGCCCAAACCAACTCCTTGCAATGCATCAGTGTGTCACACATTCCATTGTTCATCATTCATTTCATTTTGTATTAGGTGAATTTCTATAAACAGAGGCGCAGCTGCTTCTCTGCTTGTGTGACGCCAATAAGAGCATATTTACAATCAAGGTAAAAAGAGTCATGTTGTGAGATGCTGTGGCAGGACTGTGACCTACAGCTGCAGTCTGGGGTGTGCACTGCCAGTCAACACAGGGATCAGCTGTCAGCACACAGCCAGGTGCCAGTTCACTGTTGTTGAGTGACTGATACAATTACAGCGATGCTGCTGCTTCTGTCAGTGACCACTGGAAATGTCATTAAGAACAAGCACACAGACACAGAGCTCTCAGCTACAATACAACCAGTGTTACTGCTGGAAAGAAGGCAGCATCACATCAAGTAGTGCTGGAGACAAAAACTAATCACAGACTCATGTTGCTTATGCTGTAGAAGCAGTGGAGATCAACCACTCTAACAATTGCACCATCGCTCCCCACTGTTTCACAATTTCAATAAAATATCACAAGATTTGTTTGAGATTTTAATATTATTACCTTGAAATTTTGCCACAATGGTAATAAAATTACATTTGATTTGAAATAAGCTTGACATTTGAACATCATTCAGTAGAAATGCAGCAAGAACTATAATGAAATTGCAAGATTTGAAAACGTCTTTAAAATTTCACTGTAATTACCTGGAAAATGTGTGAACTATTAAAAGCGAATGTGAAAAAAATCTGAATTTACTCCATCTTGATACTAGTACCTTGATAAAATCATTTTTCAACCAAATGTAGTATATGAAAATGATTAATTTTCTAATTACTGTACATTCAAAGGTCAAACTTGTGACCAAAACCTCACATAATTGCACTTAATTGAATTTAATTTGCACTAACTGGACAATTAGAACCATTTACAGAATGACTAAACAATTATTATTATGTTGTTTCGTGTAGGTTACCAAACAGATGTAGCTATCTGCGTTTATCAAAGACAAACCCCCATAGAATCATTTCTCCAATATAAGAATGGATGCTCTGCCTTACAGTCTCTTTATTGCATCAGTAATGTTTGAAGTTTGCCCTGCGGCATCCTTCAAACCACCAGCCCTGCGGCTCCTGGACGACCAGCTCTACCTTGTAAGACACAGCCTGTCAGATGTGCTGTTAGTGTGAGAGGGGTCGAAAGCTCCTCTGAGAAGACTGTCCACACAAACGGCCGCACCCACTTTCAGCAGTGATTGGCCACACTGTGCACAATTTCAGTCTGGTCTCTTGTGGAAATGTTTCTGAGAATTTCTCCACTACGACAACCAAACTCATCCTGGCCTCTAAACAACAAAACACACCTGAAGGTTCTATTTAATAACAGTACTAAAAAAACTGGAACACTGGAATTTCCCCTAAGATTTATGTTGTGATGAAATCACCATGTGCAAGTCTCTGAGTCTCATAAGTTGCGCTGAGAGCGCAGATGTGATTAGTTGACTGTCCCTGTTAACTGAAATGGGGTGATGGATCCTGATGACACCCTACTGTTGCTGCAGGCACTGACACAGCTGCGTGAGTGTGGAGCAGCAGGGCTGCAGCCAGGGCTTCCACATCACATTCCATGGGGATAGCTGGCTCTCCACGGGTTTAACCGACCTCTGATGCCTCTCCACAGCCTCCTTCATCACGGCCAAGATGGAGTGAAAGGCGGACTCAGTGTCAGGAGTTAGCGGTGTGGTCTCTGATGGGTCCCTTGTAAGATCAAAGAGCAGCGGAGGATCATGGTAGGTCACATACTCCGGGCTGCAAAAGCAGATGAGTGTGTGGAAACAAGCCGTCTTGTTCTCTGGGTGGTTTGGTGTGAAGTAAAGAGCTTTCCACACTGAGCTACCTGGAGAAATACAAAAACTACTTTGAGGCAGTCACTGTATTTTGATGATGAAGCTTTGCTATGGAAACGATTAACTATCCAGCAGCTCTGACACGTACACAGTGAATAAAGACAAGCTGTTGGTTTTGTTCGTGCATTTAAAAGGTTTCTTCAGTTGGAGGACACATGGGCTGAACAGCAGCAGCTCATGCAACATAACCACAACAAGCTGGAGTCAGGCTGGGGACCACAAACTAAAATGCTGATGTTAATTGAAACTTTATTTATTTGACGAAGAGAAAATTGATCCACCTCATTGTAGTTTGTAAATGTCAGATAATTTTTGATGCTGGAACACACACAGATCATGTTCACCACAGTGTTACAGCTTCTTTTCTTTTAGTGACACTATTTTAATGACACTTTTAAAAAATGTAGGAACTGAGGAGACTGATTGTTGCAGTTTTATTCTTACTAGATTTCTACTGGTCACTGTTATTTGCGTTTACTCTTCATGATGTGATGCACTATACATTTTCAGTAGGAGACAGGTGTGGACACTCACACACTGTGTCTATGAAACCACACTGCTGTTCAGAATGAGGCCTGACACTGTCCTGAACAGAGGGAGTCCAGGTGAGCTGACTTTAGTCTGCCTACTGTCATGTGAACCACAACTGGCTTGTTCTCTAGTCTTCACCTGCGTTGAAAACTGTATATAGAACTACAGTAGCTGTTCAGCTACAGCTACATATGCTACTACCTGCTCAGCACTGATCACATCAGCAGAGAGAAGGACAGAGGATCGATGAGCAATAATAACTGATCTCTATGTTTTATTCTTTTTAAAGTCCACTTCTTCTTATGGCAGGTCTATTATGCATTTTACTGAAGTGAAGATTTATTAGAATAGAGCATTTTCAGCTGTTTGTATCTAATAAACTGACTAATTATGATTAAAAAAAACAGTGTAGTAGTATTATTGGATATTCTTATATTATTGTGGTATATAATATTTTCAAAATACATTTCTTTTCCAAACTGGTTCTGAACGAATTCAGTTTGCTCAGTTGTCATTGGCATTATAAATCAGCCTGGGGCTTCCTTGGCCGTCACGCACTGAGGGTCCCTGAATCTTTTCAAAGCATCAAACTCAATATTTGCTTATTACAAAACACAATTAAGTTGAACAATGAAAACGCAGAAATATGTTCTTTGTACTTTAGTCAGTTAAATTAAAGTTCAAGCCAATTCATCACAGAATCCAATTACTGGATTTTAGAGAGTTTGTAGGAAATGACTGACCCCTGAGCTTTATTCAGTAGTGTATGGTATAAAGTGTTGGCTAATAGCTAAGCCTAAAATAATATATATTAGCATATGTAATATATAACTTCTAAAATAAAACATGATGCCAGCTGATACTAAGTGAGAAATAAAAAACATAATTCAAAATGATAAAATCAGCATAAGGACCGATGGGTTTAGTGCTCACATCTGAGTCAATGTCACAGTTGTTTTCTTTTAAGTAGCATTATGCTCCTGTCATCAATGTCTCGCAGAGAGGTTTTTGCTTTGAGTCTTTCAACAACCCAGAGATCCTCAACACTCTTGACTTTTTAAGTTAAAAATGTGCAGGAAATGTGTTTTTATTTGTAATTTACCTTGTCATACACAACTAATGTGACACAGTCATGCAGATAAAGAAATCTGAGACGAATGTTTATGAGAAACATAAACAGAATATTTAGTTCTTTATGTGCTATTATATTATATTATTATGTGCACATGAAGCTCTCTAACGTGACTGGGAGACTTACTGTTTTGTGGGTGCCATCTGACTGCGTTCAGGTAGGAGTTGCAATAATGAAACAGAAACTCGTGCTTCGACCTTTCCTCTCTCCCCTGAAGCAAATCCATGAGGTCATGGCCGTCTATATCCCTGCAGAGCAGAGAACAGCAAGTCAACAGTAAATCATCTCTGTCACAAACACATTCAGCTGCTCATTACTGAGAACCCACATGGCTGATGAACCCCTCCGATCAAAGCCTCTGGATTACCTTTACTCTCCCTCTTCAGCACATGTGAGTCTAGCAAATCTATGCTCCTCTGTGTCTCTCTAGATTTCAGACAATTGTTTTGACTGACATGTGGTGGGAGTGCTGTCTCTGTGCTGACAACCTGACCTGTCCTCCGGGACTGAAGCTCCACTCAGCTGCACCACAGTAGGAAACAGGTCCATGTTGCTGGTGGGCTCGCCTATCTCTCTACCTCCAGGGATTTTTCCCGGCCAACGCAGAATTCCTGGGACACGAATCCCTCCTTCCCAGTTGGTAGACTTCCCTGCTGCTCACAGGAAAGGAAACAGTTGTTCTCCAGCTGCCATTAGTCAGCATGTCTGGTCTAGAAACTGTGGTGCTGGTAACTGAAGGAACAGCTTGCTCTTTGAGAGCGGCACCCAGCAGAGATAAAAGAGCATCGCTGACAGTGGCTGCCTCACAAAACTCAATGTGATTTGAATCCGATCTCAGATTCCATCAAATGTGAGTCCACACTGGGAACTTTTTGTCTGGCTGCTCTTACATCATTGCCAAGACTCTCTGAGGACAGGACACCTCACCACTACCATAAAACAAAACAATTTTCAGTTTGATTACATTTTTTATTCATAAGATTGATTTTTGCCTCACACAGAAAGTCCTAAGTTGAACAGCTTACTGCAGGGAACTATGCAACTATAAAGAAAACTGAGATGGAGTCATGACACAGAGAATAGAGTTCACGTTAAAGCTGGAATTAAGGCTCCATGTGTTTGGTGAACTGTGGGTTGGCTAGTTGAAGCCAACCCTCCGTTAATTCAGTGTTGTAAAAATATAAAAGCTGAAATCTTGTTTGGGGACTTTTTATAGACACTGTACATATTTTACTTGTGAGCAGATATTAATTTAAGTAAGATTAAATGTAAGTCAATGTGTGCACATGCGTAGGTGGTATGATAATGTTGAAAATGTACCTTTAAATATTCCGTTCCATCCACCGTGGACCTCCCCTTTGGCAGAGATTTCCTCCAGGTGAGCCCCGTGGTCTGACGTCAGGTAAACCAGAGTGTTTTCAGTCAGCCCGAGTCTCTGCAGAGTCTGTGTGATCTGACCTAAGAAAACAGACAATACACAGTGAAGTGTGTATGAGTTTGTTGTGTCTGTACTCCAGCACACTGACACTAAAATTAAACTGAATTCAGGGAACAAACAGTATCAGCAATGTGCACATGTCCACACAGTATGTAAACTCAAAGAGTCACTGGTCTGATCCCACAGAAGATCTACAGTAGCAGATAATTCACAAATATAAAATATTTAATAGTTTGGTATGTGGTGTCAGAATATACAGTGCAGTGCAGTTAGAACACTCATGGTAACCTGTGACCAAAGTATCTACAAGTGTCAAAACTGGAGGTGGTTTGGTCTCATATCGTCATGTGACCTCCTCTTTCTATGTGACTATTTATCCATGAGATGTGCTGGAAAAAATCCCACATCACACTTTACAGGATTTAAAGGATCAGCTGCTGATGTCCTGGTGTCAAATACCAGAGGACACCCTCAGAGGTCTTGTGGACTTCATGCCTCGGCTGGTCAGAGCTGTTTCAGTGGCAGCAGGGGGACCTACACAGTGTTAGGTGGGTAGGTAAATGGATTTATAACAAGAATTAATTGAATGTCGTTGCAACATTTCATGCCTTGGTTGTGATAGTTTGGGTTTTATTTATCCTCTGAGATCTGGTAACACAGCTTTACAACTGAAGTCCAGAAGGACTCGGCAAAATAAGCCACTGCAATTTTTACAATAAATTAGCAGTTTAAACTACTTATTTTAAATGAGAATTAACATAAATGGCAGGTAAAACTAAATCTCCATATTTAATGCGTTTCAAAGGCCATGACACATCGAGCGCACATCAAAGAACTAGAGGTGAATTGTACTGACGGCTGCAACGCCTTCTTCTGAGCCAAACAGTGCCATTCTCTACACCAGTCTGCATTCATTATGCTAAAGGGAGGCAGAAAGAGACTTGGGACTGCTACAAACTGCTTACTATTCATTCTCACTCACCACATAGAAGTTAAAATGGCATTGGTTCCACCGCCTCCATTTCCCTTCTCGTGAAGTCATTTTCTAAGCTGAACAGCCAATCAGAGTGGTATCTCTCACCAACAGATCAACCCCCGCCACCAATATAACGTGCTGAGTTGGCTGAAAAGCCACCAACTGTTGTCTGAATGGTGCCAACAATGTGGGACACACTGCAAAAACTAGATCCACTGTGTTCACCAGCTGGTGTCTGACTGTGTCTGTGTGTTGTTTGCTGCTGAGCAGGTAAGGACAGTGGCCTTTCCTCTAAACACAGCTGCTGCTCAGAATCAGACTGATGAGAGCACTGAACCGAACTGCAAAGCAAAGTTGAGCTGTGGACCATAAAACGAAAGCAGAAGGTTGAGGCAGAGGGGGACTACAGAATCATCTATAAATGTATTGGTTAGTGGAGCTTCACAGAGCTTTTTCTTTCCTTTTATCAAGGAAAAACACTTCTGTGTGTAGAAAGGTTCAAGTGTTTTATTTGTACCCGACTGGAAAAAAGGAAGCAAGGAACAAAAGGAAGTCAAAATTCCCTTCTCAGTCAACAAGCAAAACACAAAGCAATTATTGCCCTCCTCCTTTGTGCTGACACAGTACTCCTTAAGCTAAAATAATTGGGGTAATTACACATTCATTAGGAAAACAGCCCCACATGCGCAGTCCATTGTGGGGTCTGTGTGGAGGCTGTTCCCTGAGACTGCACAGCAATTAGAGCACAGAGAAAATGGCCCATTTCAAATGATTTCAATAACCCTAGCATAGGAAACGTACTTGATGTTCTTAAAGATGGACTTGAAATGTGACTTTGTCTGCAGATGAAAAAGTCAAGAATTTTTCCCACAGTATTCCATAGTCTTGCTGCTGCACAGTTTCTCATCGGAAACAAAACCCTCTCAAGGGACCACTAGGACCTGCAAAATAAAGCCAACAGAAGCAGCCGAGCTCTGCAGAAACAAGCTTGTTGGCTAGCTCATTACCTGGCAGCCAACACCTGGCTGTGGGAACTATAATTACTGTGCAACCTAAGAAGCAAAGTAAGTAAACTATTTTCACTTTCCTGGCTTTCTGCATAAATTGGTCTTGAGATGTGATCTGTTTTCCACCAAAGTCACAAATATCACAAACAGCTGAGACACAAACAGTCATGATCTTTTATGTCGTCATTGAACAGATCCATTAAACATACACAGTAATGGTGATAATAGCAACCGTAGCTGTAGATCAGACCTGCACAAAGTTCAGGAGGAACTTTGGACCATTCTTCCTCCCAAAACTGCTCCAGTCAGACATTCTCAGGATGCTTGGTGTGAACGGCTCCGTAGAGGTCAAGCTGTATCTCTGTTGGGTTGTGCTGTGGGTTCTGACTGACCCACTGGCCCACACTAATTTTGTGTCTCCAAAAACATTCTGTAGTAGATTTACTTTGATGTTTAGGGTCAGTGTCCTGCTGCATCACCCAGCCTCTACTGAGCTTCAGCCTGCACACCCTGACATTATCCTGTGCATTATTAAGGTCATTGAGGGCAGTGGAGTCCTACTGGAGTACATTATGTTATGTTAATGTATTATAATTATATTATGTTTTGGACCCCTCATTAATGTAATCAGGGAGACGCCTCTTAACATAACAA
>OMLM01020053.1:74501-93175 GCA_900302695.1 Helostoma temminkii | reverse complement strand
ACATGCAACTGAAACTGTTACAGTCTATGGTAAATATGAGTCAGACTTACCTTCAGTTATTCTAATGTTAACCACATGACAGAACACAGGTGAACTGTAACTGTCCGGAACTGTGAAGCTAAGCGGACGAAGCGCTGCTCACTTGTATGGTTAGTCAGTTGGTAGCACTTCCGGTCTGAACCTTCAAAACAAAACTTGACTTGAACCATAGACTGAAACGCTGCATTGAATATTTATTTTCTTCAAGCAGTCCAAACTATAGATACAATATTTTTCAACCAGTTATACAAAATTAGTATAAGTTCTCATAATCTCAACTGTCCCATGACCTCACTTAATTATTCGGTTAAGAACACTGATTATTTATTTTTTATTAAGCGGTTAACAAAAATGTATCTAAAGAAGCGAAGCTGCTTCCATTGTAGGATTTACCTGCAGCTAATAGAGACTAGCATAGGTACTACATAAAGAAAAATACGCTTTTTGGAATTTAAAATTGACCAAAACCATTTCAGTAGAGCCCCAGACTGAAAATATGAACCTGAACATATATGTAATATGACCTCTTTAATAAGTCTTTAATAAGGCTGCTGCTCATTCCACTGGTTCAGACAGGTCCAACAGAAGAATCCATCCAACTAATAAGTAATGATATTCCAGAATTTCTGCATGTCTACATTAAAATGATCGGGTACTGTCAAGCTGAAAGCCAGAGGAGACCTGGACATCTTGCTTTAGATTTAATAGTTTCACTGCTAGAAAGAAGTGTTGTGTGCATTTTCTATATTGTAACTATTTGTGATTTGCTTTTTCATTTCCCTCACTGAAATCATAAATGTCACATAACCCTTTCTTCCTCTAATCTTTACATGTGAAATTTTTATTACCTGCACTTCATGTTTCAAAACCATCACGAGCTTGTCAGCTATTGTAGCTTTTCAAACTAACTTGCTAATTCACGGTCACAGTCGCCTTGCTGTGTTTTCAGCCCACACAAATGGCAGGTGTCCTTGCTATTCAAATCCCTGTCTAAATCCTTTTCATGCCTCCTGGTCCTACACCTGATGTGTCCTGGTGAATGTAGGAAGCAGCCAAGCTGTGGAGAAACACTGGCATCTGTTGTTTGAGTCCAACATTGCAGAATGTTCACCTGAAGAGAGATTCTCTGGCATTCCTCAGATGACTTCTGTGCTGTTCAGAGTGAGGAATTTAATTTCAACAATAGTCTAATTTTGATTGATTTTGATCCAGTTACAAAATGTTACAAAATGTGTTTAAAATAAAAGGTTTGGATTGGTATCATGAGAGCACATTAAGACCATAGCCACTATTCAATTGGACTACACTATAGCATCACATTAGGAGCATGTAAATTATATCCAACCGTAATTTACCTGTGAGACTCCTCTGATTGATTTATTGAGTGCTGCAACGTGGCTGTTTCGAGAAAATCCTGTGAGTAAGAGGGGATGTTTAAGAAACTGAAATGAAGGGGAAGAATTTTCATATTATATTCTATCATGGCATCTTGGCAGATAAAAGACAAACAGCCCACAGTAGCATTTTGTGAAAGTGAGCCCCCGTGGCCCCATTAAAATTACAATCTTTGACACCAGGCACTAAAAGTGTGCTCTCTATTACAATGACATCAAAATGGAGGTTTACTTTAAACACTGGATTACTGTGTAAATGGTTAGTATGGGTAGTGGTTCTAAAACATGAGTAGGTCTAGTTAATGTTGTTTGTGTGTCTCTTGTTCATACAATATATTTCATATTTATATTTTTACATATATATGATAACCATATTACTGCATCATACACAGACTGGTCTAAATTTGGCTCAGTTGAATTGGGTTGGGTCAGTTCTGTTTTTACTGACAATGGATTTATAGGTTAATAGGTTTATTAGTCTTTGAAACATAAATCTAATGCTTTAGTTTCAGTGACTACATAATATAGCATTGCCATAACCACTGAATTTTATTACACAAAAAGTGATTAAGATTTTACCTTGTCTTTAATAAGGCAACACTGGGTTCTCTGATAGCTGGAGCTGAACACACTGGTCTCTGTGAGAGGAAGCGTCTTTGTAACACAACATGGATGAGGTGCGAGTGTATATCCAGATAATTGCACTGCGGCGTATGTGCGTATTCATCTGTTTCTTAAATGAGTGCACTGTGGTGAGGCTGACCACTTGATAGCGTGTGGCGCACGTAATAGATCGTCTGCGCTTGACTACACTGCTATCCATCTGGTACAATCCCAGCCATTAGGCATTGTCATGAGCAGTCTAGTCACATCTCTGCAGGTTTCTGCAGCTCCTACAGAGCACAGCTCTCCAAAACACTGCTCTCTTGTCTGTGCTATCTGACGCATTAAAGCCTTCTTCTCCTGCTCTTAAAAGCATTCTTCATTGGAAGTCTTTTGTACAAAAAGGCTGGAGAACACAGGTTTCCTGCAGGGTGGGTTGCATGAACACCTAAAGACCTGAGACAAAGGCTCAAGCTTCAGGTGCATGACGATAAAAGCCATTTGTTGTGAAGCACTTGTGAATTACAACACTACAGTAAAGCACCGTCAGTGTGTGAGTAATTAAAATGCTGAGATCAATGGTGATATTACTGACAGGAAGCATCAATGTCATTGCAAGTGACACAATAAGACTAGAGGTTACTGAACATAAAATGTCAACGTGACCCCTATCTATATATAAAAACACTAACAAGCAGTATATACTAAATCAAATTACAAGTTGGAAGCTCAGTGGTGGTGACGCTAAAGTCATCCAGCTCTGGTGTAGTCTGTATAAAGCATAACAATAGCTTCTTACTTCTGGGGATTATATTTAATCTTCAAAAAACATAGAAGCTGTGTTCATCGATGAAGATAATCCTTCTGAACAAAGTGTGTCATAAATAATTATAATACTCTTGAGCTTATTTTCTGCATTCACCTAAAACCCTGTAGAAAATCTAATTGTCTGCCAGGCACCTCTCTGTGTGAACTTCATATGTTCTCCCCAGTGTCTATGTGGATTTTCTGGCAACCTATCCAGGGTGTACCCTGCCTCTCACCTGTATGCTGGCTGGGATAGGCTCCAGCACACCTGTGTGTAAGCGGTTCAGAAAGTGGATGGACACCTGTGACCTTACCAGGAAAAGCAGTTAGGATAATGGATAAATGGAGAAATCCTGTAGTGTCTTTAAGGCTAATGTGGGACCAGACTAAGTCTAATTTTTCATGTCATGTTACTAGTGGTATTGCATTGTGTTTGTTTTTACTACTACTTCACATTAATGCCATGCACATGGTTACTACAAGGGAAAGAGTGTGGTTATGTAGCACAGTATAAGCAGATGCTCATGAGCTCTCTGATATACAGGCTTAGAGGAAAATGAAAGACATAAGTGCCGTCAGCTGATAAAATACAGTAGAGTAATATTAAACACTGTTCTAATGTGTTAGAGCAGCAACAGCTGACAGCCTGAGGTCACTGCCATAAAAATAGAAATCCCTTCTGTTAGGCTACTGTTTGACGTTTCCTAAGTATTTCATCTAAACATAAGAATAATACAGGCAGTATGGGGACGGATGATTGACGCCTGACTCTTTACATGGCAGCCAGATAAAAGATGTGCTAAATAAAATAGTAATTTAGTGCAATTCAGAAAACAAGTCATGATGCCGAGATTTAATTGGATAAATGTGATTTAATAGTTGTAGTTTTTTGTCTCGTCCAGGTTATGGTTTTATTTGTTGGCAGCTGGATTTGTTCTTGAAGACATTTGACCAGTCCAAGGTATTTACCTACATGTTATAGTTAACACCCTTAGAGTTGTAGAGGTCATATATGGAGGCCATTTTCCTATTCATCCATCTCATGTGTCATTAAAGTTACATGAGTCAATGGTTATTAAAATGCCACCAATAGCACTTTTAGGAAGGAGTGAGGTTGTAGTAGCTTCCCACTACAGGCAGGTTGACAATGTTAATAAAGGTGAGGTATACAATGATAGAGAGGTTGTTAACAGTATGAAAGATTTAAAATAAAAAACTGATGAAATAATTATCTCTATGATCAGCTTGTGACAGAGCTGGACTGAGATTAGACATGAAAAAGTCAGCGGTGGTCTACAGTAGATTTGAGAGCCACTTCAGTGAGGTCAGTGTGTGAAGGTCAAGCAATACTTATGTGCTTCAGTGGGTGACATGGACTTGAGGTTAACAGGTGCACAAATTCTGGCAAACACTGCTCAGTACTGAGGTCCTTGTGGGTAATTGAGCCCTACCGATTCTCTTCTGGTTCTGGTTCTGAGCTCAGGACCAGCCAACTGAGAGCTTTGCCTTGTGGTTCCCAGCTCTGCGATCTTGAAGTTTATTTTGTCATTTCCCACCTTGGTGGCCACAGGGATTTGCTCAGTCTACTGCAGTAACATGCAGTGGGGCCTACAGAGACAATGATGATAGAAACAGCTCTAAAATAAATAAGTGCTATGCTTTTTTATTTTTTCATGGGAACACACACACACACAGACGCACAAGATATAAATTCCTCACAGTCCTTAGCTCTTATATTTGAAACTGACTACGCTGCTGTAGCACAGTTCCATTTATTGGCCTTTAAAAGAGGCTTTTGGGGAAATGGATCCTAGCATCTTGGAAATTCGTCCCAATTTAATCACAGTATGTGTGAGTGTTTTATTACTCGTTGAATTATTAATCGACTTAGACTCGCTCTCCAACACTGCTATCATTACACTTCAACTTGTCTCACTGCTAAACCATGAAGAGGAATGTTCCACTTTCTATGATGTTTTCTATCCTTCTTTATCCAGCGAAAGACAAACATCTAAGACACATGGATCTGAAACTTAAGTAAAGAGGAGGTATTTTGAAATTGAGTGTATTTGAGAAACCTTTAAAACTCTCTGGGAAAAGATCAGAAAAATGGTGAGTTAAAGTTTATTTATGTCACCCAAAAGATGAGTAGAAGAAATGTGGAAGCAACATTTAATCTGGAGGTGGAGAGAAAAACACCTTCAGGCTTCCAGCAGTGGTTCAATATTTCAACACTTGTGAATCTTACACGTAAAATAAAAGACAAGAAAAGAGTTCAGAGGGACATATTCTAGCCTGAGCTGTCACATAAATACTGTGTTTTCATTAAAAAAACACCTTTACTAGTTACACTTTAATTACCACTTGTGTGTTGATGGAATAAGATCAAACTACCAACCTGAGCCACAGCTACTCCTCTTTGTATCCTAGCTGTTGTTGTGTTTTTGTAGAATTTGTGGATGTGTGATTTTGTGTCTCTGTTTAAAATCTAACAGATACTTATGTGTGTGTACATCTGTAGCTGTGCAAACAGCAAATGCAGAACTTTACTAAAGCATCAAAGATGGAGATATTAGTTTTCACTATCTTTTCAGCTAATCATGCAGTGGCACGTAGCTTAGACTTTAATGTGTTTTCAACATAATGAGCTCCCACATAGAGAATACTGAGGTTTGTAATCAATCATATCTCAGTTGCCACACTGTGCATTTACTGTCATGCTGATGTGCTCTATAGTTTTTTTTCCATTTACATTCCAAACTCTAAAAATGCTGTGCAGACACTGACTTTTGTTAATATGCAATTGTGTGTAAATAATTTAAAATCAAATCTTCACTGAAAGTAGCACAAAGACGTTTTGAAATTGAGGCCACAACTTACATTTTAGAAAAGTTGTAATAAGGTCAACAATAGACTGGAAAAGTTGTGTAATGCTGAAAAAAAGTGGTGGAACGTGTCATAAGTAATTGGGGTTACTGGTTTGGGTATAAAAAGATCTCAGACTCATCTTTCAGAAGTGAGGATGTGGTGAGGTTGATCACTGTGAAAGAACCTAAAATTTAAAATTCTCTATGTAAAATTGCTAAATATTTGGGGATTTTATCATCGATGTTTGATAATATTATTAAAAAATTCAGAGAAACTAGAGAAATCTTAAAGCTGTAAAAGTATTGAATGACCATGGTTTTAGTGCCCTGAAAAGCAAATGAAGTTTTAACAAAAAAAAAGAGCAAGCATTTGATACAATATTGAAAGTTTTTCTTGTGAATTGTACATTTTTACTTTACCTTTGTGCAGATATTTAGTCTTCAGATTAACCTAATAACATGTACTGCATGGTCTTCACCTGAATAAGTGTATTTTGCAGTCACATGTAGGTGTTCACTATAATGTTTATCACTTAAAGGTGAAGTGGGAACCAGTGTCAGTCAGGGTCTTTGGTTGTAATCCAGTAACACAGTCACAGTCATGTGTCAGAAATCCAGTCATATTAGTGAGTCTGCAGTAGCAGAGTTGAATTAGGGTGTCGTGGAGAGAACAAATGTTATTGGAACTGTGGGCTCTGCAGTGTCACCAGCAGGGAGCAGTGTTGTTAAGCTATCGCAAAAGGGCATTTAGAGATCAGTCCAAAGGTCAGGATGCAGTAAGTCACTGCTACACTGCAAGAGCAAATGGAAAAAGTGTAAAACTGAATGTAGTCTTTTAAAGTCAGTGAGCAGCTTTCATTAAAAAGCAAAGTTTGGTCCTGAATGGTTTGAAGGTCCACTGACAGTTTCTACAGCCCTTTTCAGCCTTTAATCAACAAGGAATCAGCTACGTCATATAGTGAATACTGAGATTTGAAAAGAGTGAGACAGAATATTGATTATGTTGAGTCACACGCACTCAGAACATATTGATATTCCTTACACTGACAGTCCTTGTCATGTTACAGATGAGGTTTTTATACAGCTTAGGTATTTTTTTATGAATTCAAACCTTGTGTTTGGTATTTTTTTCATTCAGACTTTAGATTGCCTGAATATAGTATAGTGCTATGAAAAAGTATTTCCCCCCTCCTTGTTTTTGTTTTGTCTTATTTCTTTGCATATTTATCACACCTAAATGATTCAGATCATGAAACTAATTTTAATATTACACAAAGATAACCAGAGTAAGTACAAAATATATTTTAAGAAGCTGTCCTAACCTGCCTGTCCCTAAGTGAAAAAGTAATTGTCCCCTAAACCTAACAACTGGTTGTGACATGCTTAGGGCATCTCAGTCCAGACTTTGACTAGACCTCTCCAAACACTTGTTTTTAACCATTCAAAGGTGGATGTGTTAGTGTGTTTTAGACCTGCTGCATAACCCGAGTGCGCTTGAGCGAACTGATGGCCATATATTCTCTTTGAGGATTTTTGGTAGAGCACAGAATTCAAAGCAGCCCCAGACAATCACACTACCTCCACTATGTTCGGCTGCTGATTCATTTTATGAAATGCAGATGTAACGGAACACACACCTCCAAAAAAGTTCAGCTTTTCTCTCATCAGTCCACAAAATATTTCACCAAAATTAATTTTGTGTGTATTTTAGTTATCTTTGTGTAATATATAAAAAAATTTTAATGATCTAAATCATTGAAATGTGACAAATATGCAAAAAAGTGAAAAGTCAAGAAGGTGGCAAATACTTTTTATAGTACTGTATGTAAACAGGACTGACAGGTAACATAGTGTTAATCTGTGCTTTGATTTCTTTTATATCAGCCTCAAGGTTTTCTGTTTACTCTCCTACAGTCATAATAGCTGGATTAAGTTCAAACTAATACCAGCCCATTCAACTAGCGAACCACAGGGCTTTTATTGTGAGCAATTCATCATGTCAAATTCACAATTAAAATTCAGCAATATTTAAAACAATCAATGCTATGTTTCATGATTTTCCTGTTTATATATATTTGTGTGCCCACAAAGCAAAACAGTTGGAGCAAGTCAACACTAAATAACAAGAAGTAATTTACACTTGCTGTACCTTCAGCTGGTCCCAAAAATGTCATGAATAAATACCAGCAGGTGGCAGTGGTCTGCACATGACATACAGAAAAAGAAAGCAGAAGAAGGAACCTAGGACTGTGGACAAACAAACTGTAAACACAGCAGCGTTGGCGGTGTTTGCTAATATATGTGATAAGAAGTTGTAAAGTTGTCTCTCTTATAAACAGGTCCGCTGATTCAACATGGTGTACTGGGCACTACAGGTTCGACTAGTGCCAATGGTAAAGGGCACAATGCAAAAACTAGGCCTACCGTTTACTTGGTGTGTCAAGGCCCTAATACCTGAAAGGCTGTGCAGAGCTTCGTGGAGAGTAGCAGAGGGTAGAAGAGCATAGCAGAGGGAGAGGGAGTTCTGGAAGGAGCAGGGTGGATATATTTAGAGCCTCATGCTAGCTTCAACGCCAGCAGTCTACACTTAAAGCACATTGATTTTATGGTTATTGATTGCTCCATTTCAAATCCAGTGTGGTGGCCTAGAGAGAAAATTATGAAAACTGTGCCACATATACTGTGTATGAACATAGCTGATTGTATGTTTGGGCCTATAGTCAGGAATGAAACAGAATAATAATCTTTTGGCTTATCCTGTAGTCAGGGTGGCCATACAGTCCACCGTTGGTGACGCAAATCTCCTCTATTTTGCACCAGGCTTAGGTCCGGCAGTCAAAGTACACTTTCTTGTCTAGGGACACTTCCACATATGGAGTACCCAGGTTACTAACTGCCGACCCTTGGGTCGAGGGTTGAGCTCTCTACTAACAGTTCCACTGCCGCCCCATTTTTTAACCACATATAACAGTGTAAATTTGAGAACAAGAACATGTTAATGCAAACCACAGCAAGACAAGAAAACCAGGTTAAGGTTAAGAAAACAGTACTTTAAAATGTCCCTGACACTTTTACAGCATAGGTGTTAAAGGTTGAGAACACAGACATACAAACGCTTGTCTTAACTTGACCAGTGTAAAGGCTGCAAATGTGATGTATAGCTTTTTGCTTTGTAGTGGGGCCTGAACCACAGCAGATGGCTGATTGCTTTGATTCCCCCCTCAAATTTATTAAACACTCAATAAAACCCAACTGGAATTGTGAAACGGCATTCCAACCGAGATCGTTGTACATGGTTGTGCGGTTATACCAATGTATGTTTCATGAGAAGGTTTTATTTTTCAGAGTGACATCAGGAATTGTGAGTTTTGCTTTTCACTCCTGGACTGAGAGCTCACCCTCTCAATCTCTCTCTATCTCAGTCACACACACTTAGACGTATACACACTCTAGGTCAGAGCCATGAAAGGCATCCGCAGCCTGCAGCAGTTTGAGAGATCTCGCACGTACCCGGGTCTGACAGCAGAATTTGGGCAGGGCGTGCATGTGACAGCGGGGAAATGCAGATGTAGGCGCACATGAGCCAATACAGCACCGCAGTAACACAAAAACAAACCAAAAAAATGAAACAGACTTGATCAAAACTTCCCAGCCCTCTGGGTTTTCAGTCATGCGGAGAGGCACAGTTTGAATTCTGTCTTACAAAGAACTTCAAGCAAAGATTTAATAAGACTGAAAATATCTTTCTTTTGACTCAGAAGTAAAGTTAATTTAAACAATGCTTTGTTTTTCCTGATCACGTTTATGACATGCTTATTTGCATTTGATACATTTTGTTTTTTTGTGTTGATTGCACAGATCTCCGAGACAGAATCAGACAAATTAATGGCTGCTCAGTATTGGAGATCCGACTGGCTTCTTTATGAAGGTTCGGAGGAAAACTTCTGTTCTGTTCTGAATGTGTTGTTTTTTAATAGTGATAGTGGGAAGTAGATTCATGTCTGTCATGCATTCACACATTATCATTATAGAAGAAGTGGTTATTGTCTTGCTATGTACTCTACCAGCTATAGCTTGCTTTCACATACATACATACAGTACTCAGAGTGATGGCTGAGACTAAACTCCACACAGTTCTTAACCTTGTGTGTCACCTTAGAATGGGCCCTGGCAAGAATGCATAAAAGACCCAAGTGTCTAGCCTCTCTATCCATCCATCCATTATCTGTCACATATTCAGGGTTGGAATGTGGTGGAAGCAGGTTAAGTAATGTAGTCCTAGTATCCTTCTCATGCTCTTATTTTCTTCCTTTTACCTTGTTACCTTGAGAAGTAGTAATTTAACATTCGGTGCAATGCACTAAATAACTCTTTGATCATTCTATGGAGAATATGTCTAGCTTTTGACAATGCTGACTGGTTGAATTAGCTACAGCTACCAGAGACATTATTTAGAACATGAAAACTTTAACTAATGACTGGTTAGCATATCAGAACAGATACTACCTTACAAGTGTTATAAGTGTTAAGTATTATTTAAATGAACAACTTGTGGATTTACTCATAGAGAAAAAAAGGATAGAACCATGCTTATGTGATTTCAGATGGCAAATTAAACAGCCTGAGTATATTAGTGGATATTAAAAATCATAAACTGATAAGCTGTAACACTGAATGGTGCAAGGACCCAAGAAACACTTGGCACTTTAAATAAATTGCTTTCTTTGAACTAAATTAAAGACTACAGCCACAAAATTGTTCTTATCCTGTTTTCTGCAACTTGTCGCCTTTCTCATCCTATTTATTTAATTTGTTTAAAAAAGGCTAAAATATTAGTATATCTATATATAACAATGGCACCCAAATGGTGGCTGCTGTAATACAGTCAAATACACTGGACAACAATTGTTCAAACAAAGTGATTCGGATGGGATTGGGCACAATGACATCTAGCCAGGTTCAGGCAGTGAATAAACATAGTTATGGTTAGAAAGAACTCTGCACATGCACATGAATGTCCTGTGCTTTGTTGTGCCACCCGTCCACTCCAACCAGCAGTGTAATGTTCACTGCAGCCTCTATACGACATCAAATGGTAATAGTATAACATTTTACAGGACATTCTGCATTTGTATATACACTCTCATATCATAG
Organism: Helostoma temminkii; assembly: GCA_900302695.1. Taxonomy (NCBI): domain Eukaryota; kingdom Metazoa; phylum Chordata; class Actinopteri; order Anabantiformes; family Helostomatidae; genus Helostoma; species Helostoma temminkii. The sequence goes on along the minus strand of OMLM01020053.1, from coordinate 82,311 downwards.
AAGTGGTTGTTGAAGGATCACCCTGTAGCAGTGGGTGTCTGTTTGATGTCAGGCACCAAAATGGCAACTGTCATCTTGAACAACCACCATTCCACCAAAACATATGTTAACACTATTCAAACCACTGTCACACATGAAATGTTTTGCTGATTGTTGCTGTTCCTCAAGCATCTCCCAACATGAACTGGACTAGACAGTGTATAGATTCAACACTTTCTTTCCTTTTAGATTTGGCAGTCGACACGATGGCTGAGCTCTCTTGCCTCAGAGCCTTTTTTGAGATATAAAATCAATCTCACACCTCGCTGATGTGTAATGTTTCTCAGTTACCTTGAGGATCTTTTAAAAGCAGAGAAAAGGTGGGCCTGTTGATCACAGTGTTCACTTGCCCAGCAGCAGCTCTGTGTGCACAGATGTGTAAATGTATGCTTAGTGCTCTGAATAAAAATTCCTCCACCTCGATTCAGCTGTGCTCTGTTAGACTTGGTGACTGTGTACCTCAGAAGTGAGAGCATCAAAATGTGAAACTATGTGTGTGTGAGTAAAGCGCAGCCTTAGGAGAGGATCAGGATGTATTAACACCTAATGGTGGAAAAAACAACTTCATAATTTCACTCATGGCTTTGCAGCTGCCACATTGAAGCTTTATGTAAATTACAAATAATTCATGTTGAACCAAAACATGATTATGAAACCACATAGCAGTACTTCCTCTTCTTGTTTTTGGCATGGGCTCAATCAGGCTGTCAACACCTCAGACAGCAGTGGCTTCAGGTGATCCAGCAGGAGGCTGTGAATGTATTCATGGAACATCTGTGACGCGTTAAAATGTAATGATGTATGAGTTGTTGGCCCAAACGCCTCTATTGTATCGGCTTTACTGTACAGAGTGTGTGAACAGTAGATGTTTAAGTAACAGCCATAACTTCCTTTCTGGCTGTTTATTAAGTGAAGGGGCATTAAAGTCAGACCATCACATTTTTTTTTAAAGTAAATTTCTTCTTAATTAAACAACTAGTTAGCAGTTATGTTAATGTTAGCAATAAAGTAAATAAAAATAATGCACCAAACCTACTGCTACACTACTGCTCTATGAAAGGGCAGCAGAGACCAGATAAACAATATACAAGGTTCTGATGTAAAATGACAGTCTATAGTCCTGTACGGGTCAAATTTTACAAGCCAGCTCCCTAACTCAACATTTATTTATACTTTATTTTCACTTCTTTTTCCTTCACTCGCTACCTGTGCACATGGAGCCAATATACTGTTAATAAAACAAGAAAAACACATTTTGGCAGCAAAGCAACTGCTGCTACAAGATGGCATCTTGACTGGCAACATAACTTTGAAACAATGGTAAAATAAAATTACAATGACTTGCCTAAAAAAGTACTCCACAAAAACTAGAATCACTTCATATTCAGGATGAAGTATATGTATTTAAAATCTGAAGTCTACAATAACTTCATAATAACTACGTTCATTTAGCTGCTCTAATGAGACTCAAAACAAACTTGCACTCAGACCCTCCTTTCTCGGCAGTAGCTTTGATAGACCTGAAATAAAATGAAATCATTATGTTGATGAATTACTGTTGAACACTGAGTCTGCCTTTGTCTGGATGTGATTTAAGGTTGTGCTAATATCTGCAGCCGATCATGAAGCACTGGGAACATGTCGTGTAGCACTGTGTCAGAAATATCAGTAACTCATAATCATCCTCCATCAGAAGTATGTGGTGGAGCCAACGCGTTTTAATCAGTGACTATCAGACAACTATTACATGGCTTGGTCTATCCATCATGATGAGAGCTGATGAAATGTGCTGATGTTTTAATCCCACCAACACCACTTGTGTAAGGCTAACTGAGGCAGACAGTTTGTAATTCACAGACCTACAGGAGAACACAGCATTAGCATTTCAGAGAAGGAGCCTGAGAACTGAAAGCAGCTGTCGCTTGTCTCCTGACAGTTCTGTTGCATTCATAACCAACATCAGGCTGTGTGTGCTCTGTGATTAGTGAGGCCTTTGTGCAAACACATGTAGACGCAGTGCGACAACATGACAGGTTATAACGTTACCTGCATGACTGGATATAATAACAGATGTTTGTTTGTTTTTTATTCATTATCTTTTAAAACAAAACTATTCTTGTGGAAATGAGGTTCTACCAAAACTCAGCTGCAAGCCTGCTGCTACCATTGTAAGAAGAGCAATTTAGACTTAATTAGGTTATCGGGCTGGTCAGGTCAGGATGGTTAATAGCTTGCCTCTAATGGAGATTTAGTGTGGATTTCAACAGATATATGTGAATACACTGGATTTTGCCAGTAAAAAATAGCACATTTTCTTCCTTTGATGACACCATAGGTTTTACAGGAAAGAGGATTCTGGAAATACCTTCACAACAGTGGTTACAGCGGTCCATCAGAAATTTATCATTCTGTAAAACAGAATCAGAACTCTGTGACATCAGTGGCATGATAATATATGACAGGCTTAAAGTGGGGCTGTGGCCAAAGCGTGTAGGGGCCCTGAAGACAAGTGTTGGATACAAACCAGACTATGCGCAAGAGGGTGGGCCAAAAATAACAGTTCCATTTGGCAGCTCAAATCTGTCCTTTCTATTTAATTTACATCACCTTCATGGTTGAAGAGAGAACAGTTTCTTCTGGATTTATCTGGTCAGTCTGTTTCACTGAAAACAACCAGTGGTATAACAGCGCAGTACTTTGGTGCAAATCTGTCTGAGCAGGATTGATTTCAGCGTGGATCTCCTCTGTGAAGCATTTCTCCCTTTCTTAGTGCTGGATAGTGATTCTGTAGATCCCAGAGGATAATCCCCAGAACACAAATCACTATTAGGAAAAACTGACAGACAGCAGTTTTTCAAGGACCCCTTCATTTGGGTGGGGAAACTGTGGTGTGTTTTCTTCCACATTACAGTATAACTTATGGAAGAAGCTCAAGCTAGTCCATTTGCCACTGATAAGACTTTCTACCAAACAGAGAACCAGTTTGTGAACCAGTCCAATCCAGGGATCACAGAGTCAAACACGCTGAAGTGAGCAAATGTATTTTAACTGTACAACCATTATGTCTCACGGGCAAGATGGTGGATCTGATGTTATAGCTGCTATGCCACCTTAAACTGAGCCTTCATATATCTTCTGAACTTCAGCATCTAGTCTCGCTGAGAACCAGATTTCTAGGTTCAGAGACACACTGTTATTGGTCACCGTGCTTCAAATTTGGTTCACAAACAAGAACTGAAAGCTGTATGACTACTCGGTCACTGAGAATAAATATTTATCTGTAACTTTGGACTATGCTGTCTCTCTGGCAGAGACACTCAATAATGTGGTGCAATCAACAGCCATCATCTAATGAATAGACTACAATAACACTTTTTATATGAGGAGAACTGCACAGATCAGTGAGTCCAAGGTTGTCATCAGCGTCGTGGCTCACTGTGTTGGCCAAGGACTTTCACTATGACTGAAGCCTGATTGTGCTGAGGCAAACACTGCTTTCTGTCTTCCTCCCTCTCTGTGTCAACTGGAGGACATGCAAATGGTGACGAGAAGTTTGCGTCTGGAGCCACAGCTCCTTGAGAACTTTCCACAGAAGCGACATATTGATGGGAAATGAATTCAGAGTGACAGAGGTCAACATTCATTCACATCATGAGCCCATCCACTACTGCTGCCAATGGCTCTATAAAAAAATCAGTGTATGACTTATTAAGCTGGTGTATGCGTTGTAGGAAGATGAGTCATTTCTGAATTTCTGAACTTTGATGTCAGCCTCCTTTCACCACTGAGTTAATCATCTTTAGCAGTATATTTCACAACAACATGAGGATTTTTCCACCAGAATTCCTCCAGGGATTCTGTTGATTTTCTCCCTCAGTACTGCAACATTAAGGTAACATGGAGTGTACTATTATAAACTGCACACCTGCTAAAAAGAAACACGTAAAATTACTTTAACAAATAGTCTTTACAACTTTATCCAAACTATAAATCACTTTTTAGCCTCTTTCAGCTACTACCCAAAATTTGCTCAGCAGCCATATTATTTGATTGTATTGTTACATTCTGTAAGCACTTAAACCTTACACTGTAAAGTGCCTTGAGATGACATTTGTTACAAATTGGCTTTATTTGAATGAACTAAATTATATTGAATTGAAAAACAGTTCAATAGCATAGCATTTCCAGAGCTGGTGGAGACCAAAAGCAGAGCTATAAGAGGGTGAATACTGAAATTTGATTTATCAAGTGGACACAAACATGATCTCAAATGAATGCTAATGCTACTCTGTTATTTTGAATTAGGAGTATAGTTAAAATGTTTTTGTTGCTGTTTTATGAAAACTGAGTCGATTGCTTTAGCTTTATTAGTTTTATTTGTTTGTGTCTGAAAATGGGTCCTCTCAGGGCAATTATAATAAACTTAAACTTGAAATCTGTTTTTGTTGATGGTTTCTGAGTAATAGGAGTCAGGGAGTCACACTTCATGTTGCATCAGATTTCCCCTAGGCTCACATGGGTGTACCAGCATTTTTTAAGGTGTTTACATGTTTTCAATTTGTTTTATTTCCCCCAGCCAAAAAAACAAATACAACAATTGTAGTTTAAATTCATTGTCAAAACTAAAGTCTGAAGCAAGCAAAAGAGTCTATGACAGCACTTACACCTGTGTTTAATATATGCTTTGAGCCAATGTCCACAATGTCCACAGATGGAGTCATACTGTAGTACATTATGTTAAGAGGTGTCTCTAATGTTTTGGCCTCACTATTTACATCAGTGAGGGGTCTTAACGTAATGTACTTCAAGTGGACAGCTGAGACACATCATTGCTCATTCCTCTATATACATAATACCAAACAGAAAATGTATGGCTTCCACTAAAGGAGCCAACATGCTTATGGGCTGCTAGTGCTACTCTGGGATGGGGTTGTTGCATGCTCCAGACAGCTTTTACCAAAACAACCACTGCCAACAATGCCCTGTACTGATGACATATTTTCATGCTTACACTGTAAAAGATATGTGTATGTGACCAAATGGATCCCCATCTCTATGAGTGTGATGGTTGAAACCAGCAGGACGTTCAACTCTCCTGTAAGCTCCCTCCACAAACTCCATAAACTCATCAATGTTTGCATCTGTGAGAGCCAAACAAGCATCTCTACACAAAAACAGGAAGAAATATCCAGCAGGGAACTGGCAGTGTTTTGGCAGAATTAGCATCTCTTTCTCAATGCTGGCACCGTGTGACCAAAGGTTACAATAGCACATGGACATCAGGCAGCACACCTCAGATTGTGTGGCACCCCTGTTGGCCTCCCACTGATGCATGATGGTAACAATAAGAAAGAATATTTAATAAGACTGTAATTAAAATGTTAGTTTGATAATAAACTGTGTCATAATGTGTCATAAATTGTTTCTACAAGTGTCTTGTCATGTGTCATGTTCAGCTGCATTTTTTATGCATATTGCCTTAGATGCCTTTGCCGAGAACAATAGGTTGTTTTACCTCAGTGCATAAGACGTTGCGTGCAAAACAAATTAAATTCCATTACACTTCCATTTCAAGGCCTCTTTTCACTTGGAGCAAAAATGTCTTTATCAAATATTTCTGTTCTGCTGTGTCCTTCTTTAAATCACTAGTAAATTAAAAAAGACAGGCACAATCATGATCTTTAGCAGGCTAACATTTTCTTTTCATGCTTTACAACAGCTGAAGCACCATTATGGATATTAGGTTTAATTATTGTGGTTCCTGTGAACACAAAAACGCTAAATTAGATTAGATCAAAGTGTAGAGTGGTAATCAGGACAATACATTTCTACCAGACATAAACATTTCCTGTGGAGACTAATGCTGGCTCCTGATCACTTTCGCCATCTCATTCCATTTGCTTTAAAGCATGTCCCACACAGCCCATTTCAAGGAGAAAATAACATCACTTTTGATACATAACACATCAAGAATTCATTTTATTTCTTCCTGAAGGAGCCCTGTCAACCAAAACCAACTTTTCCTAGTGTTCAGGGAGGGACAGGCATTTGTGAATGTTCAAAACTCACACCATGCATGAATTATGAAATATTTTGAAAAACCAGTGGAAACTGCTCCCTTTCTAGTGCACACTTAAGTATGCAGAAAATTAATTGCACGTTTTCTCAATGACCTGGACAGTTACCACAAACAATGTGGAACACCCACAAGTGTTACTGGACCAGTTTGATAGGATTACTGAGATTAAATAAGAATAATAGCCCTTCATAAAGACTGCCTTTGTGTGCACCATGGGTCATAAAAGTGTGCTATGCGAAGGTCAATAATGCTCTCTGTATTTTCACCACATAATCACAACCAGCAATACTAGAATCAACATGTCAGTTTGAAGAAACACAGACTAGACTGAATCATAATCAGTTTTAAATCATGATCATTTGTCACTGGGCTGCAGTGGCTCTAAACACCAATTCATACTTTCCACATCCATGTGTCAGCTATGGAAGCCAGGTTATAAATTAGATTCTCTATGTGCCAGTCAAGTACCTCAAATAGCACTAATGCTTATGACTCACCATCAGGACGAGATGAAGCCACTACTCTCCAAACAGAACACTGCATTCCATCTACAATCTGTTCCAGGGAAAAGCTAGAACTCTTTAAGAAGGGGTGTGTTTGTGGACTAGCAAACTGCATTCCAAGAAAAGAAACCTTTCCCTCTGTGATACTTGGTGGTGGCAGTGTCATGATGTGGGCCTACTTTGCTGCCTCTGAACCAGAACACATTTGATTCTTAGTTGGGTAGTTTATGCAAAGAAGCCAAACAACATCCCTGAGTTAAGCTATTATAATAGGAGGAATGGACTAAAATCCCTTCAAGTGTGTGTGTGTGTGTGTGCCAGGGAAGCAGAAATGTTTACACTCAAAATAAAACTTATTTTCTTTTTAATTTTGTTTTTCTGTGTCTGAACAACCTTTACATTGTGTCTTCTCAAAGAATTTATACAAAAAACTCAATATCTTCCTCCAGGAAGTCTGTTTAACCTGAATTACACAGAAGACTGTAGCATAACAGATGTCATCCACCACAGTCCATGCACAGGCTTTGCAACTCAAAATGTATGACTGACAAGTGCATCAGGCACTTCACAGGTAACTGGCTTTATAACTTAGGGACAAACGCTCTTGTCTGGATAATTTTAGAAAAATAGGAAACATTATTTTTTTGAGGAAGAGACATTTTTGGATTCTGAACATCAGATAGCAACACCAGGAACACCATAGTAACAGCACTTCCTGTTGTGAGTTGTAGTTCCTTCAGGTTTGCTTGCTTAATGGTTTATAAAACCTAAATAGTTGAATTAGTCCAGTTCAGTGGTGACAGTTACACCAAAATATAATTATACCAAAGTATAATTTGTATATTTATGTCTATGTATTTCTAGTGTACTAGAAAGTATACTATTTTAATACTTCTTTGTAAATTTTTATAAAACTTAAAAAAAAAATTTATATAAAAAATGCAAAGTTTATAAAAGGAAACTTGAAGTATACTATAAAATATTTTTTTATTTTATAAAAATATTTTTTTTGTATAGGTACAGGCATACTCCAAGTATACTTGTCAGTTTACAGCAAGTATATATAAATACTTCTTTCTATACTTCTAGTATACTTAAAATACTTAAATACATAAAAAGTAAGCTGAAAGTATATTTGTTCATTTTTCGTCTATAAGAAGTATACTAGTAGTATACTTGAATATACATC
>OMLM01020053.1:50940-66068 GCA_900302695.1 Helostoma temminkii | reverse complement strand
TATTTGTTTCCTTTTTTATTTTTTTATTTTATTTGCATATTTGTCACATGTAAATGATTCAGATCATGAAGCCATTTTTTATATTACACAAAAAAAATCCAAGTAAACACAAAGTTTTTAAATGTTTTTAAATATAATTTATTAGGAGAAAAGGGCTGTCCAGACCTGCCTGGTCCTGTAATTGCCTGGAGGGTTTTCGAGCACCTTTGTTTTGCTCTTTATAAAGTCATTCTTTTGTTTTATTCAAAAAGGATAGTTTATTGGAGTGCACTGCATACTTGGTGATTATTATTGTTCCGTGCCGTCTATATGTTTACATTTGGCTTCCCATCCATATGTTCATTCATCTGCCCCATTCTTGTGAACATGATGCAACTTGAAGTAATTTCTTCAAAACTGGCACAAATGTCTACTTGGACTCAAGGATGAACTGATTAAAACTGATTAAAGGTAGAAGGTCAAGATCGTTGTGACCTCATGTCTTTCCCAATCTTGTCAATGCAACAATTACAGGAACATCTTAAGAAAGTTTCTTCGAGAGTCCACTTGGAAACAATTACATTTGTGAGGTCATAGTGACCTTTGACCTCAAGTCTGTCCTATTCTCACCAGTGCATTACTTCAGAAACACTTAGAGGGATTTTATTTAATCTGGCCCAAATGTCTCCTTGAACCCATAGATTAACTGATTAAAATGAGTTTAGTGAAACATGCACAGAAAGTACAAGCGGACTGGTTGGTGGAGCCGTACAACCATAGAGACTACTTCTGGGTCTCACCTCTCTGACTGTCTTCCTCCTCTTGGTCAGGGATGAAGCAGAGGACTGTTTGCCTGAGTTCCAGCTCCAGCTGACCTTGTAGTGGTGGACGGGAACATCCAGGTCAGGGGGCATGTTCCACTGGAGTTGAGCTGACACCACCCTGTTGGGGCCAAAGCTTATATTGGCCACTCTCAGCTCAGTGGGAGCTGGAGGATTAGAAGGGTCTGAAAGTGAGAGGATGTGGTTAGTATTTATCCCAGAGTACTATTAGAATACTATTACTACTACTACTGTAGTACTCTACAAATTACAGTGTGGGTAGGTAACCAGTGACAGAATTGGTTGCCAGTGTTGCATCACACACTGCTCAATTTCTCAACTCTGCCTCCTAAAAATGGCCTTTCTCTCCAACTATACTGCAAATGTGATTATGTTTTTGTATAAGTTAATGAAGAGATACATTTATTAATGAAAAGACAGTAGCAAGGAGGTGGTTGAATAGAATGTAACACTGTATAACGTGCATCTCACAGTGGATGTCTGTCTAACCTCTGCTGGAGTGGATGTGTCTGCTTGGGGTGGTGAAACCTCTGGTTCCGTGAATGTTGACGGCTGCCACCCTGAACTGGTACCAGCGTCCAGGCCGGATATCAGAGAGCCTCGCTCCCTGTTCTGTGGTCTGTGATGAATCACAGTTCTTAGTTATGTTTCAAAAACTCGCAGTCTCAGCAGTTTAATTCACATCGGCTTTAATGACTTCAATTCTGAGAATAAAGGCAGAATTCTGAGAAAAAAGTCAGATCTCCTCCCATAGGAGCCTCAAACAGGACAGTGATAACAGACTAAATCTGAGACACCTTGTGGCTAATAGAAGAACAGCAGGTTGAGTTAAGAGACAACAAGCCCCACAATGGTGGGGTCTATAAAAGTGTCACAATTAGTCACATTATTTACATCATCCAGTGTTGCAGCTTCTTTATCACTAAATTCTTTTGGTGTTCCTTTTCTTTCACTGCACCAAGAATGACTTTCACACTCATAACAAATTTTACTTTGGGACAAACATATCTTCTTGATTTGCCTAACATCGGTGAATGAAGTCGAGTGAGTGAAGCTAAATGAACAGTACATACATTTTCACCAGATTTCTGCACATTTGCTATAACACCATATGACAGGGGTTCCCAAAGCCAGTCCTCAAGCCCCACTGCCCTGCATGTTTCTAAGTTAGAAACAAGTAGGACAGAGCGCTTAAGGATCAGGACTGGGAATCATGTCATATGGGAACATATGGATACAGTTAACTAACCTGCGCAGCCACCTGCCAGGAGGTGGCGGTGTCCTCACTGGGCTGGATGCCAAAGTTCCATCTCCTCTGCAGGACGTAGACCACAGGTTCTGCTGAGATGTTGAAGCGGGAAGACCAGTGCACCTCCAGCTGACCTGAGGTGAGTTCTTCAAAGACCAGTTCCTTCCTTGGCTTCAATGGAGCACCTAGAAGATAAATATTTTTCTGTTAGAAAACAACAGACCATACATAAAGTTGCTCAGAATTCACTTTTTAAGCTGACAAAACTGGAAAGATGATTGCATTATGATGGATATTCAGCACGTATTACCTACAGTTTGACCCTGCAGAGAGGACATCAGAGAGGAGAGCTCAGTCATCCTAATCTGTGTCCTGGGGGGCTGCAAAGATTAACTAAGCCCCACAGTGTGAAAAGGCAAAATAAGTTTTCCCACATGATTCATCTGACATCATGTGTGTTAGCAGTGATTTTTAAACATATTGCTGCAAGCTCACAGGGTCTGTGTCTCCTCACTTCTTTTTGATCCCTCATCTGACAATGGAGACCTAAGTAGGCCACGCTCCACCTGACTCAGATCACAGCAGCACAGTGTTTGTCAGCAAGAGACTTTCCATCTGGAATTGCCTCATTTGTGTGAATAAAGGCCTGAGGGAGGATGCTGTGACATCTTAGTTAGGTTGACAGGAGCTTTATTACACTTAAAATATGTCACAGTGAGTAACAGGCAATAATAGTAAATTAGTACCAGTACTCAAGGTTCAGCTCAAATGACTCCTGTCCTGATATCCTCTCTGACGTCCTCTGTCGGTCCACTTCTTATCATTCGACTTACCTTTGTAGGGGTCTTTGGGAGACTGGCAGGTGTGACCACAGCCATTAGAGCAGCATTTCTTCTGAGCAGAGCATTCCCGGTCATGATCACAGCTCTCCACACAGGCCGCTGCGAAGCCTTTGGCTCTCTCTGGAGGTGGACAGCTGCCCTGCTTCACCGCCACCACTGACTGAAGGAACTCACAGCTGGTCACACACTCCCAGTGCTTCTTGGGAAACACCTTCTATAGGGGTTAGGAGGGAGGTAAAAAGGTAACTTCTTTTACATTTACTATGACTGTTGGCCATGTTCTAATTTATACTAATGGTAATGTGGACTACTTGCTTTCCAAGCATCCTGTGTTCCATTAATTATTTATGTAATGATATGATATGTATGATTTTACAGAAACTTGGACTCAAAAATGAACTGATTACATTCTGTGTGTCAAAGGTCAGCATCACTGTGACCTCATGGCTGCCTAATTCTTGTGCGATTCATGTGATATTTCAGAACATCACGAGTGAACATGCACCTGCTTAAGGATGAACTGATTAGATATGAGGTCACAGTGTCTCAGGGAGACCTGAAAGGAGTTTTTATTACATCTCGCACAAACATCCACTTGGACTCATAGATAAACTGCTTATGATATGGAAAAAGTGAAGATGTCTTTTATACCCATAAATACAATCAGATAATATCTTAACCATATCATTTCTTGTCACAAATTAAAAAATGCCTGGTCTTTGAAATGCACATTTATTTTACAGCATAAAGATCATAACATACTCAAATTAAGCAGTGGTCTAATGTTTTAAACAATAAGTCACAAACTTGTATAAGTTAAAATAGTGAAATCAGAATGAACTAACATTCAGAATGATATTTGGTTAAATTAAAAAGCCCTTTATTGAGAGGACAAGAATAGAAATGAGCGTTTCTTCTTGAACTGCTTAAACCCCATTTTCCATGCTGATATCTTTTTCAGCCCATTGTCTTTGTGAAAGTCTAGCAGCGTCCGATCATGATCTGATCTGATCTGATTAACATACAGTAAAGGAAATTGTATCAAACTGTGATCTATTACTGCTGAGTTGTTTGCGTTGGACCTGTGTTACCTCCAATTTTCCACATAACGACCCTCGGCTGTTTTTTAATGCGTATAAACTCTAACACTCTAAAACATAGAGTGACTGTGCGTTACCTCACACAACTCTCTGCAATTGTTCTTCTTCTTCATTTCCCACGAATCTTTGCAGGGCTCCAGGCACTGTGTGTGTGAAAGCAACAAGTTAAGCAATGGCACAGATTACAGTCAAATATGAATAAAGAGATGAATCTATATCTAAAATCTAAAATGATTCACTGGCAGACTGCTTCTTCCACAGACTGACTCCGTATGTTAATAGAAATCATTCAGACTGTGAGTTTTCCTATTAAAGCCTGAAGCACTGACCGCACTGTTACCAAAGCAGATCAAACTAATGATAAGCTTCGCCTGTCTGATTGTCTGCCGTTCTGCTGTCAGATGAAAGTTTGCTTTTGTGAAATATCAAGATTTTGAAAGAATATTAGTATTGCCAGCAATCTGTAGAAATATGTCTGATTTTTAATACAGTCATGGTTATAAGGAAGCAGAAACATAATAACTGAGCAGATGAATGCTAAATCCTTTTAGCATTCCAAACTGTTTAATTAGTGGGTAATCATATAAAATAAACTCCAGCACAGGTCGTTAAGATCTAAAAGTCCTCTCTGGTAGCTCCCGAGTCAAATTTGTCCTGTTGTCTTAAGGTGTTTCTGGAGCATGTCACTAATTAACAGCACTGTCCTCTATACCATAAAGCTGTCTCCTACACTAGCAAGCAGAGGCAACCCTGGGGAGACAGTGTACACTGATTGTAATTTCATGCTGTAGTGAGAAACAGTGGGGAAGAGAGCAATGTACAGCAACACCACAAGGACATGGAGAGTTGTGTGAAAGTTACAGAAGCAGTGTAAACCTTGAAAGAGCTGTCTACTGATGTCTGCAGAGAGTTTCTCATATTAATTATGTTAAAGAAAATAGACTCCTGCTCTCAACAAGATTTGTCTTCACTTTGTTACATTCAGTGTATGAATGTTGTGCTAAGTCAGATTTAGACTTTTAATGCATCAGTGTCAGTGACAGCCATGGCCAGATTATGTTTTTTGTTGTCTATGGAGTATGCATTAAGAAACTATGCATGTGCTGCCCGTGAACATGATATCAGAACGCCTTGATGGAATTTCTTAAAAACTGGCACAAGTGGAATCAAGAATGAACTGATTAGATTTTGTTGCTCAAAGGTCAAAGGTAAAGGTACTGTGATGTGTGCACCCCTTTCTTCATTCTACATCCATTCCATTCTGATGGACAGGATATCACAGGAAGGCCTTGAAGAAATTTCTTCAAATATGGCACATACATCCACTCAGAGTCAAGAATGAGCTGATTAGATTCTGATGGTTAAAGGTCATGGGGATCTCATGTCCATCCCATTCTTATGTACGTGATATCACAGGCCTTGAGGGAATATGTTCAAATTTAACACAAACAAGGATGAACTGATTAGATTTTGGTGGGGGTTTTTTGCAGGACATAAATAAAAATTATATAAAAACAAAGAAATTACAGCGCGCTTTGAAGAAAACTAAACAAAATAGTTTGATGTTCTGGAAAACCTTTTGGGCCCCAACAGTGTTCTGGATTGACTATGCATAACTTGCACCAAATGGACATTTCTTCTGTTGTCAGTCCTCTCAAATACTTACTTCACACACCTGCCAAACAACACTAACAGTTTTGATGCTGGTCCTGTTGTAGCCTTAATATTTTTATAACTTTCACATCCTGAAACCTTGTGGATTGTAAAATGCAGCAGAAAAACCACACAAAGTTCTTCGGAGTCCAGGGTAAGGGACAGTCCATGTTAGATGTCCCTCCAGTGGAAAAGGACTTCTAGTTAGCCCATTTTTATTAATAATTAGCTTTGACTCTTGAGACTTTGCAAAAGTGCAGAAAAAAACAAACGTCAGTTCACAACTAAGGGAGTGGCGACTTTAGAAAACTGGCAAGAACTGGGTTTTCTCATCACCCTGGGGCTCATTTTTAACAGCTGTTGAACATTGTGAAAGGATGTAAGTACACATGTATGCATGCATGTCTGTGGGTGATGTAGTATTTGTTTGGAAACTATGAATATATACCCACAAATCATACTGAGTTGGTTGATCCTCCACAGTAGCCTTCACTAATCACAACCTTCCCTCACGTCTGTAAATGAACTCTAGCTTTACAATTTTCTTATGAAAACCCCACATTTAAGTTAAATGGTCATGAAACTATATGATCAGGCTCCGTTAACTCTGTAAGCCTGTACCATTGTTTTACATTAATTAAAACAATTGGAATTAAGTGGGCTAAGCACACTGAGACCATCATTTAATTTAAATCATGATCCAGTCACTCCTAACTGTTCCTGATATGGAGAATATAATATTGTTTATCTCCGAACAGAAGCACAGTTTTGTGGTTTTTAATTGCGTTTCAACACTTCTACACTAGAAGTGTTGGCTTCTACTTGACTTCTACACTAGAAGTGTTGGCCTCAGTAAAACAGGTTGCTCCTTTTAAACACAGCCTGAACATTCTGGGACCAATTTGTTATCATATCATTGTGAACTCTTAGATATTTAAAATGAAAACAGCTTTAATCTTTTGTAAAAGTCAATATTTGCCTAATTGAAAACTACTTTGTATGTATATATTATAATATATTCTAATATCTATCTAGTAGCTCATATTTCTCAGTTTTGTAGGAAGCTAATCAAGGCCCAGTCTTTAGAACATCTCTGCAGTTGACATGACACCAGACAGCGTAGGCCACTAAAGCACGGATAGAGAAAGACCATGGTTGTGTTTAAAGTTGAATAAAGACTTTGTGTGTAAAGCTACTGATGGTTATTTTGCCAAGAGAAAGACTTGTAGCTGGGAACTGCACTCACTTTCAGTCTGAGTTTCAATTAGATAATAAAAAATTAGGTTTAGATCTTCTGGATAAACTGCTTACCACTTGAATGTCATAAATACAAATACATTGCATGCATAACATTAGACAAAGGCTGGTACCAGTTTGACATTGGCTTTTTACAACATGACATATGTTGATATCAATTTCACACAAAATGTTTGACCATGTATATTATTACTGTGATCCACATAAACAGTGTGTTATGTTTTTGTGTTTTACTGTGACATGGTTTAAAATGCTGCTTTCCTGTCGACATTGCCTCAGCTCCAGTGAAGTGAGCAAAATGGGCTACACAGTTCACTTGTGTGCAGTAAAGAATGTCTTGAAGCATGTCTGATAGCCCTGTGCCAGCCTTGCCATCTCACATCTCCCCTCCTGGGTCTCCACCAGAGGGCTCATCCAATAATCCAAACTGACATTCCAACTCTCGTGCCTTTACCAGTGTACCTCAGCGTCGGTTAGTTTTCCGCCCCATTTCAAGCTTAAATCAAGCTTTCCATTCCACTACACCGCAAATAAAGCTGACTGAGGGGAAACGGTGTGATGTGGTTGAGTAGATATTTGCAAAACCACCTAGGCCCCCACTAACGACAAAGACAACAGATATTTTTGTCTTGACAGATTTTAGAATTTAATACCAAATTGGAACTGGTTTAGGATCAAAGTTGTTTCGTTAGGTCAAAGTACATCACTTGTGTTTATTTGGCTGAAGTGTAAAATTGCGTGTGTGTATGTGTGTGTGTCTGTGTGTTTTGGCAGTGAGTGTGCACCACTCCTCCATGACCAACCCGAGATAATGGAGCGAATAATGTCTCTGCTGACCATGCAAAACTCTGTTCTTTTGGTGCTTGACGCTGTTTGATTCGCTGCCCAGACAAGCCCCTCAGAGAGGAAACAGAACCAGTGTTTGTCTGTGGTTTCCTGTTTCAACAACTTGCATTGTCTTTGAAAGTGTTCCAGACCTTTACACATCCAGAGGCATTTCAAACTGCAAGGAAATTATTTCTCACATACGTTTATACATTTAAAAATGAGTTTGAGATGAGGAGGAGTCAGAGAAAAGGACGTCTGGCTCTTAGTCAAGCATCACAACAAGGCTGTAGGGAGCACTGAACACCACTAATGACTGCCAAGTGCTCCTTGAGAGAAGGTCGTTACACCACACTCAATGCCAATTGTCTACGTTTCTGGTTAAGGCAATGGTGTCAGTGCATACACACATTGTCCCTCCATGGCTCCAGTGCTACAGTAGTGCCATCTTAAGCTGTTTTTCTAAGAGCTGAATGAAACTTGACTTTGTGGGAGTGTGTTGCTAATCAACACTGGCACTTGCAAATGGCCGTCTGCCTGAAGGAGATAGTGACAGAAGGATTAGCAAGCACTCATTAACACTGGGGTCTGCGAGGAGAACACTGGGCCAAATGGTCACGAGCCAAAGTGATGGGCTGTCTCACAGTAACAAGCTGCAACAAGTTTCTCACCAGGCCTCTCTGAGCTGAGGAGCTGGACAGGGATGTATCAGTATCAGCGCTGTCATTTTGGTTAAAGTGTGAAATAAGACATCAGGGTTGGTCTAAAGCTCTAAACTGATGTGTCCCCAAGTAAAATCATATGATTTGTTTCATTTTTTCCACCAGTAAGATGTTTGATCCTCTTGTAGCGCTTAATCTGCAGACATGGAAACCAGGGAAAACTGTGCTTTCCCCCATGATCCCTCAGGATAATGGATAATGTGCCACTTTCGAACTCTAGACTGATACATGACAAATTGTATTAGCAAGTAAAAACTGTTTCAACTAGTTACTAAATAGGCCTATAATTATCTGAAAAACAAAGTTTCGACAAGTGTCGATTCCACACCTCTGAAATCTCATTTCTAACAAACCTAAGATTGAAAATATGAATCACAGGAAAAATCTATAAGATCTGCAGCAGGGTAATCATTAAAACAGAATATGAACTATTGCTTTCATAAACTGAAATTAAGTAATTTACCAGAAGAAAATGGAAAACTAAAACCAAACCAAATTATTCACAGCTGCTACAAAGCCAAATAAAATGAAATATGAAAATACATGAAATAACTGTCAGTGTTGTGAAATAGTGCTACAGGACCTACAACTTTTTATTGTTGAGTGAAGAAGTGTGGTCAGCATGTCAGGCTATAAATTGGGTCTATTAGCAAACTGCTACAAGCTGATGTATTTTCAAGTGACAGCACCCACAGAGTCAGAGTGGGAAAATCTTAGAAATGTTAAAATCTATCTTCAAAGCTTATATCGAAGGGAAATTTGATTGTTGATGGAAAAAGATGCAATAATGACAATGTCAGCTGCACAGTAGACACTGTTTAAGATCTGAGGAGGGAACTAACACTATACCTTAGTGCATAAGGACGACTAAAAATGTTCTACATCAGTTAGAGAGTTGTGCCACGGTTAAAACACCTGGTGTCTGTCAGACACTGTAGTTACAATGAAGTAAACCAATATTTAAGTCAATCATTCATCTTGTAAACAAATAAGCTGATAATCCACCATACCTCCTGAATTGAAACTGTCATTTTCATTTTTTGTTTTTATTTCTACACCATCAGAGAAGGAATTTTGTCCAACCAATCATGTGAGAAACCTGTCCCACAAAGTATTGCATATGACTTGAGGCTTGATTACAGGGACTTAATATCTCTTCTAATACAGTGACCCAAATCAAATAGTGATTATGTATGATTTATGCATTATATCATATGTATTTTATAATAATATTAAGTAATGATATAATAGTGATTTTGTTTTAGAAGATGCACAGCAAGAAAAAAATAGCAGTCAGTAGCAAGGGTTAGGCTACACTCTGTGTCGACACATGTGCATTGGCATAAACGCAGAGTGCCCTTTGCTACGCCATTTATAAGTGTATTAAAACAAGTTTAAAGCACTAAACTATGAAAGCATTAAAAGGCCAATATGAAAACGTTAGGTCCCTTTATTTAGTGTTGTTGTGTAGTGTTGGAACTTAATTATGAAATTGAATTTGATTGCTTGATGTCTCTTGTGTGCTGTAAGGAGCAGCCCAGAGGCTGCAGGTAGAAATTACATGTTAGCTAAATGTGGTGCCGTGCATCTCTTCTCAATGTATGAGATTAATGTTTCCTGCTAAATAAACGTATTACTTATACTAATAAAAACTAACGTTGGCTATCCAGCAGACTTAGTCTAGGTTGATCTAGGTTGTTAACTGTTGATTGGCCATGAACAAATGTGAGTAGATATTTATAAAGTAGTACTGTATGTGCTGATGGTAATGTAGTTATCCCCTCATGTCTGATGTCACTTGTGGGTGTGTTAGTGTGTACAGATCAGTGTTAGCCTTCAGTGCCTTTTAGTTTAAAGAGGCCTCCAAATTACAGTCCTGTTTAATGGTGCTTAATTGTGAAATGAGAGGCTCTTACAGAGTGATGTGAAATCAATGCATTCCTCTAAAGGATGTCGCTGTGTGCAGTTCACTCCAGAGCAGCGTGGTCCTCCGGGCATTTAACTTTTCATCAGTGTGCTGCAGCAGAGCTTTAAATGGAGACGCTGTAGAGGCTGTCAGAGCAGCTCTGCGATGACAGGTGCTCTCTGAAGTATTGCCACTAAACTCGCAGCTCTTTCAACTTGTCTGCAGCTTGTTGATCAAAGAAGCTTGTGGAAGCTGTAGGCTGACTACGGAGCTGTGGCTGGCTTTATTCGGGTGCATTGTTTGTTTGGCTGGTTCGTTAGTTGACATCGCAGCCGATCATTGTGGTTTGGGTTCATGCGCTTGGCTGCATGATGTGCAGACTCAGTAATAGAATGAAAAGAAGAATATCATTTACTGTCCTACTCCTGTGTCCCTCTGTCAGATATGCTGCATGTCAAACAATAAAATATTCTACACTTTACAGCTTATTCTATTCAATGATCAGTTGTTATCAAGTCCATAATGGTGGTTCCATAGGGCACCTATTACCTACCAGTAGGCAGGTAGGTTTATTATTATTATAACAATAACGATGTGGTTATTTGGTGACATCTAGCAGTCATAGACAAAACACTAAACAGGAGAAGGTCATGATAACAACCTACTGACCAAACACACACTCTGGACACTGGTTCAGTCAGAACTTAACGTCAACATAATGTCAAGTGCAATGAGTAAAACATGGAGTATAAAATGGTAAACTAATGGTTGAATAGTAGTGTTTTGCTGCCCCCCTTGGACCACTCACAGTTATGGTTGGGTTTGGTTACATCTTGTACCTGCACCTGTAACCACACCCTGTAATGATGTCACAGGGTCCAGGAATATGTACTGCAGCAAACTGAAAAGTTAATCCATTTTGAGGGAATTTGCATTTCCAAGGGGAGATCAGCAAATTAGGACACATATGTATCAAATTTTTTTTTATTTTTATTTTTTTTGTGGAGCAGACAGACTGATGTAAGTACTGATAATAAATGAACTACTGCAGCCATGAAAATATTTTCTCCCTGTGATTGTTCAGAAAAGGGCCTGGATGTCTCACTTTAGAAGCCTTTAATGAAGCAGCTGGGGAGACATTTAATGCTCTAGCATGTCATCACAATTACCTATCACTCGGCTTACATGGTTACCAAAGTGATAGGCTGCTATGAAACGTTAATATCTTCATTGCTCAGCAAGAAGACAGTATTCCCCATGGGGGCTGTTAAATATCAAAAATCACCGGGGCTAAGTAGTCAGTGGATCTGAATATAATTTCATAAAAGTTACCAGGGGTATGAACATTATATTGTGAGGGAGTTTGCCAAGCATGAATTCCATCTATTTTCGTCTGCTGCTTTCCCCAGTGCTGATGTATTAGGTGGGAAACTGCTGTGATGTATAGAACGTCAGAGAGTAAAGAAAGTTTGGTGATGAATGGTGGAGCTGAGAAATGGCTAATAACCACTGCAGCTCACCAGCATGCACACAGGTTTACACACACATACAGAACACACATGTGGGGTGATTAATTGCAACGAAGTGTAGAAACAGTTCTAAAGGGAAGGTACACACACAATGTGCACACCAACACACACACGTAGAGTGATTTATTACACTGGAAAACACCAGCAGTCTCACATGACTGTGCATGATATTAACATACAAGCTAAATGTGTACATGAAGTGAGGCTTACGCAGTGGGTGCTATGGCACCTTGGGGTGCCTTAAAGTGAGGCAGCAGCACCATTTATTTCCATTCATTCTATTTTTTACTGTTTTCAAAACAAGATACAATTAGCATGAACTACATTTTTATATTCTACATTCCGACATATCAAAGACACAAAATGCGCAATAAACAGTTGCTGGATTTTTAACAGTAGTGCTGCATATTTTCCAACTTACTTGAAAACATGCAAATTAATGTAGTGTTAGCATGAGATTGCTGGTAGCAGGTGTCCCATGTAGTGAACCACTGGTTACCTACCTTTGAACACTGTTTGTGGTTATGGCACCAGCCCAAGGATCCATTATTCTGAAGAGGAGACTGCAAAGTAGGAGACAAAGAGAAAGCAAAAAATTAATAAGTTTCACTAATTGAGTTAATTGAGTTCCCTAATTATAGATTACTGTATTGTAACATCTCATATACAAGCAGCATAATTACAGTTTGTCAGCAGAACACTACAGAGCTGAACAATTAAAGTCTTATTTTTCTGTATAAATACTAAATAGTGTTGACAAGAGTGCTGTTCCTCTCTGGTTTGAGGAAGTCGCTGTCCTTCAAGGTTCACTACACTCCATCACAAACAGAGGAAACACTGCATACTGTATGTTAGGACAGTGCACAACCCTTCAGTTACTACCTTAACTCTTTCTATGACATCTGTTCAAGGCAATGATAAAGGTTAACCCTGGACAGAGATCATGGTTATGTTTTATTAAAAAGCCAAATTAATCTGTTAAAACTGAACATTTATTCAATGTTTGAACATTTTATAACTGAAACATATTAGGATTGCACACTGCTGTGGCTGTTGCTTTTTGGACAGAGACGGCAGCATGTGGCATTTGCTCTGTCAATAAATAAATAGAGCGAGATTGATGGAGAGCAGGGTTGAGTTGGTTCCTCTGGGGGTGGGGATTACCACAGTGTAGCTCATCTTCTATCTGAACTTCCTCAGGAATAACTGAGCTGCTCTTCAGCAAATTATTACACTGTGCTCCAGTAGAGCTGATTAGAAAATATACTGTAGCTACTGGCAGTAGCAGCATGTAGGGTTGCTAAGACTGAATATGTTTCATAACCAAACACACCAAATTGATCTAAATAGATTAAGTAATAGCTAAATATCAATTTGCGTGTAAAAATCATTGCAGACTATATGTAACTGCAATTTTTCTGGTAATGAAAGGGAATCAGTAAATGGTCTTTCAAATTTGTGGACAACCACTCTACCTCCTGAACCACAGCCACCCCAGAATTTTTGTTGGTTTATGAGTCAAAATGTAGTTTTAATACCTAAATATTATTATATTAATATGGATTTAGTGCATGTTCTTAGTTACCATGTCCATTGTTGTGTAGGTTAGTAGAGGGAGTGCTGGGGGGTGCTGATGATGAGAGGAAACATTTAGTACTCTGTAAATATTTCTGTAGTTCAACATATTAAATTAAGAATTTAAGTTTTTAATGTAGCAGTCATGTAGCTGTTGACAGGGTTAATTGTGTATCTGGCTCTTGACAGTTATTTCCCCCACTGGTTGGACAAAGAAGCACATTCCAGTATAATGCAGGCCAGTACCACAACACCACTCACTAATCTCATTAGCAAGTATAAGTCATTAAGTTTGGTTAAAGGGTGAATTCACAGATTTTCAAAGGTTTCTTTTGGTTTTAATTTGAGAAATACATGAATATAAATAGTGTTTGACTTCCCTCTGCCCTCCCTATATTAAATATCAGACTGAAAAGCCCTCCATATGACATCATCTGGAGGAACTGTGGAGGAGCAGGTGGGCAAGAGCATGACCTCTGTAGAATGAACAACCAGATCACATTAGCTGAACTGGAAAACTCCTCTAGGTGATGTGACTGGAGGGTGAGATTTTCATTCAGAGAAGGCAGAGCAAGTTGAAACTCTCGAATGCATCAGGGATCTAAGTGCACCAGTGCTCTGAGAATGTTCTAAAAATTGTATGAAAATATATAAAAAATATATTATTAATGTTAATATATCAGTATTCTGAATATTATTATGTTTAAGTTTACTCTCATTTGAAAGCCTGATTGTATTTTCAGCTGTTTCAGTCATTTTACAATAGAATGTGAGGCATGTGAGTATAAACAGTAAAATTTCACAGCTCTGCAACTATATTCTTATCTTCTTATCTCTTAGTTCAGGACTGAGCTGCCGTACTGGGCTGTGAATACACAGTATACTGTAGGTGTATGGGCAGTATATGGCCTATCAACATGGAAGAAGAAACAACTCTAACAGACACTTTCTGCCCAGATTTTTAAAATCTGATAGTGATAATGGTACTGTAATGGTGAAAGCTCTGGGGCCCCACAGTCGTTCATTCACTCTGCAGTCACAGTCACTTATTTTCTGTCTGTGGGGACCGAAGCAGCAGCAGAGGTGAACTGCATTGTTTCAGTGGACACATGATGGGACAGAAGGGCTGAGCCAACTCAGCTTGACACACACTGACTCCATCCCATCAATCAGAGGTTGGGAGAGATGACACCCTCCCAATCAATCACAACCTTTCCCATGAGGCCACTGTGATTGTTTCATGCTTCAGCTGCCAATGACTGGACATCAGTGCAGCTCAAACTATTATTGCCTCGCTTTTCCTACTACATGCTGACTGCTGTCTGTACAAGAATAAACACAGTACATTTTGCATATCTGAGGTGCAGTTTTGGAGCATTCTGGAGCAAATGTATCATTTCTTTTTAAAGTAGTGTGATATGAAGGAATATCAAGACGCCGCCACAGAAGCATTCATGATTTAGTCTGATTTCTCCTTTACTATGGACTGCACCATCATTCTGCAAAGTTATCATCGCTGTAAGTGAACGAGTTAGAATGCGCTCCGCATCAAGCTGGAGCCCGGAGCAAAGAGGGCACTCATTGTGTAATATGTGTGTGTGTGTGTGTGTGTGTCCTCAGTGAACTGTATCAGTCTCTCAGTAGCTTCC